>PVJI01031254.1:0-13307 GCA_004026765.1 Micronycteris hirsuta
TGGGGTGCTTAAGATCCCCAGTCCAGGCACATCCAGGAGGCAACCAATCAATGCTTCCCTCTTGCATGGATGTTTCTCTCCCACTCTCTCTAAAAAGTCATGAAAAAATGCCCTCGAGTGAGGATGAAAAAATAAAATCTAAAAAGTATTCTTAGATTTTAGTGATCACTAAGATACAATTGTTTGGCCATTTATTTAAAACAGTATTCATTTCTCTAAACACATTACTATAATTGTTATAGCTTAGAGTTACGGCTTAGAGAGTTAAAAAAATTCAAAGTTCAAAGTCATTTAACTTCTCAGCAAAATCATGCTCTTTAGAAATACAACATATCTTAAAAACGAATAGAATAATCTTTTAAAATATCCCAAATTAATTTGTTATTGTAAGAAGCAGCTTTTGTAAAAAGTGTGTTCCTGTTAGAGGGAACAACCTGTACAGTGGTACAGTGTATGGAATTTAATGTGTTTGGAGAGGCTGGCAGACATGAGGTGAGAGACAGGGCTGCAGAACTTAGTGGTTGCTCTGGGAAGGGTCAAATAAGCTATGTTAGGTGGTTTGAGCCTAATGCACTAGAACCCAACAAATCAGTTACTGAAGTGTTTTTGTATTGATGGGGATGGCAAGTTTGACTTCTATGGATGGCTTTTAGGTATTACAATTTATACACTGTTCTATTAAAAAATACAAACTGGAAGGTGATACAGTGGTGAAAATCTTGACTCGGAAGAGTTAGGGCCTCATTCCAGTAAAGATGCTAGACATCTTAATTATACTTTTATATCTTCTCTGGATATTGCTATGGGCCTGTGGACAAGATGTAGAAGCCACTTGAAAATCATTGGTCATAAAAATAATGGAATAATGTCTAAATACAGAGTATTTTTTTTCTGAAGGAAGGAAAGCCCACACGCAAACTGACACAGCTAGACCTTGAGACAGAAATTTTTCTCCAGTGTTTCCTTCCCCAAAAGTATAAAGTTGTAAGGATTCTTATTAACTGCACCAATGTATTTAGCACCCATTTATTTTATTTTTAAAACATTTTATTTATTTATTTTTAAGAGAGGGGAAGGGAGGGAGAAAGAGAGGGAGAGAAACATCAGTGTGTGGTTGCCTGTCACACGCCCGGTACACAGGACCTGGCCTGCAACCCAGGCATGTGCCCTGATTGGGAATTGATCCAGTGACCCTTTGCTTTGCAGGCCAACACTCAATCCTCTGAGCCACACCAGCCAGGGCTAGCACCCATTTATTAAGCACTGACCATCTGAAGCCTACCTACCAGGCCTTGGTATTTTATTTAGTATATTTCTTATAACAACATTTTAGAGTTGATATTATTAAATGAAGAGGAAGTGGAGGTAACAAATGAGTAGCAGAATTGGGTCTCCAGCTCCATTGCATTTGGTTCCCAGCTCATGCTCGTACTTGGACCTTGCTCCACACTTCACCTTTGCTGAAGAAGACATTTTCTTTGCCTTGTAGTTGTAGTCACCAGTTAAGTGGAGCCACTGAGCCTGCAGGAATATCTCTACTTTTTGTGCTTTTTAAGCTGAAGTATGTTTACTTCAAGCTTAGACAAGTTGCCTGAACTTCAGTATTCTCCAGCTCTTCTTTTTAAAAAATTGAAATATAATTGAAGTATAACAAATGAAAGTTTAAGGTTTATAATGTGTTGATTTGATACATTTACATATTGTAGTATGATTATCACTAGGAATGTTAGCTATCTTCACATAATTATCAATTCCTTTTTTTGAGGTGAGATTTAAGATCTAGCCTCTTAGCAATTTGGAAGTATATACTACAGTATTGACTGTAAATCACTATCATTATTCATTTTCTAGTTTTAAGTTTGCATTTTTTTAACAACATCTAGCTCCTTTATTCCACATCTTAACCTTTTCTTTATTCTTTAAGGCTTGGATATTCTGGAGTAAAAAGTGATTGGGATAAAATCAGGAGGGAAGGAGAGAAGACTGGGTGTTTAAGAAGAATGCAAGAACCACACACCAGCCCACAGATGTTTTCAACTGTATTTTATCAGTTTTTAAATCAGTTTCTAAGAGTTAAAAATCAAGATATTTTATATAAAAATCCAGATTTCTGGCTATTATGAGAATAGGAATATCTAGCAGCTCGGGGTCAATTCCTGAGTAACAGTTGGCTCAGCTGTGTATTGGCTGTACCCTTAGATTGGGTATGATTTGTCAGGGCACCATAGCTGCCAGTCATTCCTGCTTAATCCATCTATGTTTCACCCCCTACCCCTTGTAGGCATTTGTTTCTGATTCTGGGTGTCATTGTGGCTAGTCTGCCTGTTGGGTAGGTAAAAGTGAAAAATGGTAATTCCCAAGGCAGTTTAGAATAATTAAGGTTGTTGAATTGTTATCAGAATTAGAAAACAAACTGTTTTGGTAAACTTAAAATCAATTAGGTTATTAATGATAATTTTTAGGGTAAAAACTTAGATAATCTACACATTTAACTCTTTGTTCATTTCAAAAGTATTATATTCCCAAGAGAAAATTAAGTTAATTTTTTCTTTTCTGTTAGTATAGAAAATATGTTTATTCTTTGAAGTAGTTCATTTGTAGTATTTGTGGAACGTGAACTGATTTACAGATTGTTTTGCAAACTGATATGTTCAAAGTTGAGCAAAGATGATATACGTCAAAAGTGAATTTTTTCTTAAGTTTCCAAAGAAGAGTGACCAATTATAAAAATCACTTTAGAGCTTTCTAAATGTTTTATTTATTTTCTCCAAGAAAAATAAGAATTATATCATTACTCTCTGATAGAAGTTTTCTCCAGTAAACATCAAAGCACATTAATTCTTTAAGGTAATTTGCCTGAAATTAATAATTTATGGTTCTGTTAGTGCTTATATAGTGAGAAAACATCCAGAAACTGTGTCATCTAAAATTTGGCATTACTCTGTGATTTAAATAGTTATTTCCTTTATAGACTTTCAAGGTCAGGTGACTAGTAAGAGGTACAGCTATTGTAGCTTTCATATTTTTATTAGTACACCACATAATAATGTATTATACTGATATCAATAGTATGTCTGCTTTTATTTTCCTTTTGCATATAATAAATATTTTGAGTGAAGTATCTGTAATCCATGGATTCTTTTTATTTTCCTTTGTGTCCTTGGCTACTTTTAATTATTTTTTTGGATGAGCCATTTTAATTATTGTCTCTTTTTAAGATAAAGCTTTTATCTCCTGAATCCTTTATGTGCTTATGGTCAGCTTCTTACTTGTATTAGTGACTTCTCACTTTTCAGTTAGAAAGGCAAATTTGTCATAGGGGAGGAGGGTTGGGGAGCTGGGTGAAAAAAGTGAAGGGATTAAGAAGTACAAAATGGTAGTTACAGAATAGTCACAGAGATACAGATTGTAGCATGGGGAATAGAGTTAGTAATGTTGTAACAATTATGTATGAGGCCAGGTGGATGCTTGAAACACTGGAGGGGGACCACTTTCTAAAGTACATGATTTTCTAATCACTATGCTGTACATCTGAAACTAATACAGGATAAAATTGAGTGTAAACTGTAATTTAAAAAGAAAATAATATAAAAAGATATGGCTGATGGGAATTTTTCCTTCTGTTGAGTTTTTGTTTGTTTGCTTATTTTTGATTTTCTCTCTTGGAAGCCTAGTGGAAAGGTTGTGGGGAAAGAGGGAGGAGTGAAGTGAAATAAACAGAAGTATTCCATGAGTACTCAAGGGGAAAAAAAAGTGGAAAAGGTATAGAAATGAGTCTCCTCACAAAGAGTTAGAAGGATTGGCCTGATAGAAATACGTCTTTTCTGTTTGTGTGGACATGTTACTTGGCAGGCTAATCTTTTTTTTTTAATTGTGGTAATATATACATAACATTATTTATCATTTTAACCATTTATAAGTATGCAATTCAGTGGTATTAAATGCATTCATAATGTTATGCAACCATCACTACTATCTATACCCAGAATTTTAAAACATTTCCAACATAAGCTCTGTAACTGTTAAATAATAATTTCCCATCTCCCCTCACCTCCAGCACCTGGTAACTTCTATTCTGCTTTCTGTTTCTATAAATTTGCCTACTATAGATATTTCATATAATCAATCATACAAAATTTGTCCTTCTTTGGCTGTAATTTCACTTATAATGTTTTGAAGGTCTGTATATGTTGTAGCATTTATAAAAATTTCATTCCTTTTAATGGCTGAATTGTATGTGTATAAGACTTTTGTTTATCCATTATCTGTTCTTTTCTTTATTCATTATCTATTCATATACACTTAAGAGTGGACTTGCTGTGTTATATGGTAATTCTATATTTAACTTTTTCAGGAATTGCCAAACTGTTTTCCATAGAAGCTTCAACCACTTTGCATTCCCACTAGCAATGCACAAGGGTATTAATTTCTCCACAAAATTGACAGTACACAGTTAACAAACATGGCATATATATGACCATTAATGTATTATACTTGAAATTGCATGTTTAAAGCAAACCCCCAAACAGAGGAAATGACTGAAAAAAAAAAAAACACAGTGATTACCATTGCTCTAGCAAATCATGAATTTTTTTAAATGGAGGTATAATTGACATATAACCTTACCTTAGTTTCAGGTGTACAATATAATGATTGATATTTGTATACATTGCAAAATGATCACAATAAGTCTAGTGAACATTCTTTACATTACATAGTTACATTTTTTTCTTCTTGTGATGAGAAATTTTAAGATCTCCTCTCGTTCAACTTTCAAATATGTGATACAGTATTATTAACTATAGTCATCATGCTGTACATTACATCACCATGACTTCTTTATAACGCAACTGGAATATTGTACCTTGGACTCCCTTAACCCATTTCTCCTATCTCCCACTCCCCAACAAATTGTAAATTCTTTGAGAGGATAACCTAATGTAATATATACAAATTAGACAATGGCAGTGATGATTCAATAATAATAATAATAAATTATTATTACTTGGAATGGAGGAGTTGGCATTTGGATACTAATTGATTTCATTTTTTTTAATTTTATTTTCATTTATTTTTAGAGAGAGGGGAACGGAGGGAGAGAGGGGGAGAAACAGCAATGCATGGTTGCCTCTCACATGGTCCTCATGGGGACCTGGCCCGCAACCCAGGCATGTGCCCTGACTGGGAATCGAACCGGGACCCTCTGGTTCCCAGCCTGCGCTCAATCCACTGAGCAACACCAGCCAGGGCTGATTTCATTTTTAATACAAAAATAATTCTAGACTTAATGAAAGGTTATACAAATAGTACTGAAGTTCCCATATATTCTTCACCCAACAACCTGATATGGTTTGTATGGTTAACAGTAGTACTATCATGAACTATAAAGGGTCTGAGGTTTTATCTTATTTGCAGGTGGACACGTTAGTCTGCCACAGTTTCATGGGTGCTGGCAAAAGACATGAGATTCTTGGATCAAAGACAAAGATTTTTTCTACACATGGCACAGCATCTAGTGTGAGCTTCATGCTTTGCATTTTTTCTTGCTCTCCTATCCCAAGTCCTGAAGGGGTTTCACAGAGGGGCATAAGTGGATGCTGTGCACCCAGTGGTTTTGCATGTTGGCTAAGGAACCCTGAATTTAGGGTTCCTGAATATTTTATAATGGTTGCCAGCAAACCTGCCCTTTGCTTCAGTTGGAAGACTTATTTTTATCTTTAAAGGCAGTTCACCATATAAACATCTTCGAAAACGTAGTCGAGAACAAAAGTGTAGCTAGTGCCTCACTCATAATACATACAGAAATGCAAGAGACCTATGGAGAATTATCTCCTAATGAGTTCTGTTATCTAAACTAAGAAATGAACATTGATACAACACTATTAACTGTTTCAGAATTCATCAGTTTTCCTGCTAATGTCTTTTTACTCTGGTCCAGTATCTACCTGTGTTGCATTAATTGTTGGATCTCTTTTGTTTCCTCTACCCTTTTGTGATGGCTCATTAGGCCTTCCTTGTTTCTCATGGTTTTGGTACTTTGGAAGAATACTGGTCAGTTATTTTTAGAGAATGTCTCTTAGTTTGGGTTTGACTCGTATTTTCTCTATGATTAGAATGAGGCTATACACTTTCAGCAGACATGACTGCAGTGTGATGTGTTCTTGTTAGCACAAAGGTACGTGATGTGGCTGTGCATTGATAAGGTTAACCCTGATCACTTGGTGAAGGGTGTCTGCTGAGTTTTTCTACTGTAAAGTTATCCTTTTCCCCTTCGCAATTAATAAATACCTTGGAAGGAGGGTTATTTTGAGATTATCCAAATACACTGTTTTTCCTCAAATTTCTGCCTGCTAATTTTTGCATCCATCAGTAGATTTTGCCTGTAACAGTCATTTTTTGTGGTGGTATAGTGATGATTTTCTATTCAACATCACTAGTTTTACATTTATTGATTGCAATTTTCTATATGGAAAAGCCATTTCTTCCTATTTATCAGTTTATTTATGTCTATATGGAATTATGGATATTTATTTTATTCTCTGGGTTATAATCAAATAGTATTGTTATTTATTTTGTTGCACAGATTATTCTTTTGGGCTATTGGAGCTCTTCCAGGTCAGCTCCTGGACTTTCTTGACAGGCTTATCTTTGCTTGAGAACTTACTTTCTGGCACTTTAAGATGGTCCAGGCCACCTTGTATTTTTCCCTATCCCAGAGCTAGAATCTACCACTTTTCCAAGAAGACCTGTTTAATTGGAGAATGGTACTAGGAACTAAGACCTGGGCTCTAGGTTTGTTCATTATCACTGAAAAGTCCATCTTGTCAGTGGACAGTACTAGGATATCTATGTATATATACTGACCCATGCATAGTTCTACATCTCTTTTCTGAATCTCTGTGTTTGTGTATACACATAGCCCAATATATATACATACATACCATGAGTTCCTCAAACACCATAGGATTTATTCTGGCCTTCATCCTTTCTTTATTTGTAACTTCTTCCTTTGATAGTGAGAAACCTGGCTCTCAATATCTATGGCATTATCAATAGCATATAGCATATTGCATTATCTATAGCATATATAGTATATCTATATCCTATTATTTGCTCAATCCAAGTACAAGGGGAACCCCCCAAAAACCGGACTTTAGTTATAAAAATTTGTGTATTTATTATTACATGTTTAAAGTTCAGTCACATTCAAAGTACTTTCCATTTGATTCAGTATGCCTGTTGAGATGTTTTCTTCCACTGCTCAAAACAGTTTTTGAACTCATCGATTTTGATGCCTTTTTGTGTTTCTGCCATTTTTTATTTCACCTCTTCCACATCAGCAAAATGTTTTCTTCTGAGGAAATTTATCATCTGGAGAAACAAAAAGTCATTCAAGGTGAGATCAGGTGAACAGGGAGGGTGAGACATGCCATTTTGGGTCAGAAAGTGCTGAACAGTTAGCATGGTATGGGCAGATGCTCTTGTAAGTAACCCATTATGAAATGGGCAAAGGCATCCTAAGGGTTTTCAAAAAAAAAATTCAAAGGCAAGATGGCAGGGGAGTGAATGGAAGGCATCGCTTTACACCCTCATAAATACTGGTTCATTGGCTGTTGATAATAGGATTGTGAAAGGGAGATATTTTTGCAGATATGGGCTTGTTCCCTGGGATTTGTGGTTTTGTTCCGGCAGCACCTACACAACAGCATACAAGACTTGGTGGGTATAGTGACCCTCAAGTCAACCAGCTAGAGGGAAGGACACACCAAAGAATGACCCAACAACAATCAAAACCCAATTACATCCAGAGAACCAACATGAATGGCATAAAGAGCATCCCAAGAACATCAAGTACAGGAAGTCAAGGAGACTGCACCATGGAATCTCACAGGTCCCCTACCATAGAAGTTCATACCACAAATTCAAGGAGTCAAAACAGATCAATAGAAGCAGAGTAAAACAAGAAGAATCTCATAAACAATGGGAATAAAAAGAAACAAACTCCAAATGAAAAGAAATGAGAAATCCTCAGAAAGAATGCTAAATGAAAGAGAGACAAGTCAACTATCACATACTGAGTTATAAACAATACATTATTAGGAAGCTCAGTCAGCTCACAGAGAATTACCAAAAATTACAGGGAAACTATGAGGAGCTTACTGCAAACTATATCAACATGAAAAAGGAAATAAAAACTATCAACAAGAGCCAAGAGGAAATCAACAATACAATTTGTGAATTGAAGAACACAGTAGAAGGAGTCAAAATCAGGCTGGATGAAGCAGAAAGTCGAATCAGCAAACTGGAGGACAAGGTAAGAACAAAACTCCCAGAAAGAGCAAGAAATGGGAAAAAAAAAGACTCAAAAAGAATTAAGAGGTGTTAAGGGAACAGCAGGAAAATATGAAATTGTAATAATACTCATATAATAGGGATACTGGAAGGAGAAAAAGAAGAGCAAGGAATAGAAAACCTGTTTGAAAAAGTACTGATGGAAAACTTCCCTAATTTGATGACAGAAAAAGTGACACAAATCCAGGAAGCACACAGGGTCCCAATCAAGAGGAACCCAAAGAGGCCCACTTCAAGACACATCATAATTAAGATGGCAACATTCCAAGACAACTAGAGAATCTTAAAGGCAGCAAGGGAGAAACAGGAAGTAATGCAAGAGAGCCCTGATAAGACTAGCAGCTGACTTCTCAATGGAAATACTGTAAGCCAGAAGGAAGTGGTAAGAAATATTCCAAGTAATGAAGACCAAAGGCCTACAACCAAGACTACTCTACCCAGCAAAGCTCTCAATTAAATGGAAGGCAAAATAAGGAATTTCCCAGACAAAAGAAGGCTAAAAGAACATTCTTCAATGAAACCAGCATTGCAAGATATGCTAAGGGGACTTCTTTAAGAAAAGAAAGAAGAAGAGTGAGAGAGAGGAACACAGATACGAAGGGAGGAAAATGGCAAAGAATAAGTACTTTTCAGTAATAACCTTAAATGTAAATGGATTAAATGCTCCAATCACAAGACATAGGGTATCTGAATGGATAAGAAAATATGACCCACAGAGGTGCTGCCAGAAGAGACCCATCTGAGAACAAAAGACCTATACAGACTGAAAGTGAAAGGCTGGAATAAAATATTCCAAGCAAGTGGAGAGGAAAAAGTGGCTTGCGTAGCAATACTAATATCAGACAAAATTGACTTCAAAACAAAGGCCGTAAAAAGAGAAACAGAAATTCACTTCATAATACTCAAGGGAATAATCCATCAAGAAAACATAAACATTATAAACATACATGCACCCAACATAAGAGTACCCAAATATATAAGGAAAATATTGGAAGACTTCAAGAAAGATACAGCAACACACGTATACTAGGGAATTTTAACACCCCACTGTAAAAAATGGATAAATCCTCCAAAAAAAATATCAACATGGATATTGTGGCATTACACAATGCCATAGATCAAATCGACTTAACTGATCTATATAGAACCCTTCATCCCAAGGAAGCAAAATACACATTCTTTTCAAATGCACATGGAACACTTTCAAAGATAGACCACATGGTAGGACACAAAACAAACCTCAACAAATTCAAGAAAATTGAAATCATATCAAGTATCTTTCTTGGACCACAAGGGCCTGAAACTAGAAACCAACCTCAAGGAAAATAACCCAAAACCCTCAAATTTGTGGACATTGAATACCATGCTCTTAAGCAATAAATGGGATAAGAATGGCATCAGGGAAGGAATTGAAAAGTTTATGGAAATAAATGAAAATGAACTCACAACAGTCCAAAACTTATGGGACACAGCGAAGGCAGTCCTGAGAGGGAAGTTCATAGAGATACCAGCTTATGTAAAAAAGAGAAACATTTCAAATAAAAAACACCTAACTGTTCACATACAGGAACTGAAGGAACAACAACAAAGACAACACAGAGCCAGTAGAAGGGAGAAAAAAAAAACAGCATCAGAGAAGAATTAAATGACATAGAGACAAAAAGCACAATTCTAAGGATCAATAAATCCAGGAGTTGGTTCTTTGAAAAGATAAACAAAATTGACAAACCTTTAAGCAGACTCACCAGGAAAAAAAGAGACAAGACCCAAATAAACACAATCAGAAATGAAAGAGGAGCGGTTACAACTGATACCACAGAAATAAAAAGGATTGTAAGAAATTACCGCAAAGAACTATATGCCAAGAAATTTGAAAAGCTGGGTGAAATGCACAAATTTCTAGAATTATATAATCTTCCAATTCTGAATGCAGAAAAGCAGAAAGCCTGAACAGACCAATACCAGCTGACAAAATTGAAGCAGTAGTCAGAAAACTCCTGAAACACAAAAGCCATGGGCCAGACAGTGTCACAGGAGATTTTACAGAGCATTTAAGGAAGAGCTAACCTCTATCCTTCACAGACTATTCCAAAAAATCTAAGATGGAAGACTCCCAAACTCTTTTTATGAAGCCAGCATCATCCTAATCCCAAAACCAGAAAAAGACACAACAAAGAAAGAAAATGACAGGCCAATATTGCGGATAAACCTAGATGCTAAAATTCTCAACAAAATATTGGCAAACCAAATCCAACAATACATGGAAAAGATCATACGCCATGATCAAGTGGGATTCGTCCCAAGGATGCAAGGATGTTACAACATTTACAAATCAATAAATGTAATGTATCACATAAGTAAAAGGCAAGACAGTAATCACATGATCATATGAATAGATGCTTAAAAAGTATTTGATAAGGTACAGCACCCATTTATGACAAAAAAACTGAAGTGGGTGTAGAGGCATCGTATGTCAACATAATAAACACCATATACCAGAGATCTATAGCCAACGTCATACTCAATGGGAAAAACTAAAAGCTTTCCCAGTAAGATCAGGAACACAACAAGGATGTCTGCTCTCATCGCTTCTATTCAACATAGTATTGGAAGTCCTAGCCACAGCAATTAGACGAGAAAAAGAAATAAAAGGCATCCAGATTGGAAGGTAGGAAGCAAAACTATCATTGTTTGCAGATGACATGATAGTATACATAGAAAATCTTATATATTCAACCAAAGAACTGCTCAATCTAATAAGTGAATTTGGCAAAACAGCAGGATATAATGTCAATATTCAGAAATCAAAGGGATTTTTGTACATCAACAATGAAATATCAGAATGAGAAATCAGGAACAAAATCCCATTTGATATACTAATAAGAAAAATAAAGTACCTAGGAATAAACCTAACCAAGGAGGGAAAAGACCTGTACTCAGAAAACTATACAACATTGAATAAAGAAATTAAGGAAGAGACAAACAAATGGAAGCATGTACCATCTTCATGGATTGGAAGAATTAACATCATCAAAATGTTCATACTACACAAATCAATTTATAGATTCAACACAATCCCTATTAAAATACCAAGGACATATTTCACAGATCTACAACAAACATTTCAAAAATTTATCTGGAACCATAAATGATCCTGAATGGTCACAGCAATTTTGAGAAAGAAGAACGAAGTAGGAGGGATCACAATACCTAATATCAAGCTATATTACAAGGCCACAGTAATCAAACCAGTCTGGTACTGACATAAGAACAGACACATAGATCAATGGAACAGTATAGAAACCCCAGAAATAAACCCAGGTCTCTATGGTCAATTAATATTTGACAAAAAGAGCAGAAGCTTAAAATCGAATAGTAATAGCCTCTTCAACAAATGCTGTTGGGAGATCTGGAGAGCTACGTACAAAAAAAGTGAAACTCAGCCACCAACTTACGGCATGCACAAAAATAAATTGAAGGTGGATAAAAGACTTAAATATAAGTTGGGACACCATAAAATTCCTAGAGGAGAACTAAGGCTGAAAAGTCTCAGATATTCCATGCAGTAATATTTTCTCTGTTATGTCCCCTAGAGCAAGGTACATAAATGAAAGAATAAACAAATTGGTTCTTCACAGCCAAGATGGAGGCGTAGGTAGACACATTGTGCCTCCTCGCACAACCAAAAGAGGAAAAACAACAATTTAAAAAACAAAAACAGCCAGATCTGACAGAAGACTGAACTGAGTGGAAGTTCGACAACCAAGGAGTTAAAGAAGACACGTTCATCCAGACCAGTAAGTGGAGCGGAGCCAGGTGGAGACCGCCTGGTGAGACACGGTTTGTGGAGCAGTACCAGCAACACTCCAGCTGCCCAGAGAGACCCGTGGCGGGCGCACCTGGCCAAAACGTGGCAGGCGCACTCGGTGAAACCAGGGCTGAGACTGGTGGACTGGGCGGTCCCTCATTCTCACGCAGATAAACTGGGAGGAAAAGCTGGGGAGCAGAACAGACTGCGCGGCCCACCAATGCAGGGAAATAAAGCCTCAAACCACCAATTGAAAACACCTGTGGGGGTTGAGACGGCAGCGGGAGGATCTCCAGGCCTCACAGGAGAGTTCATTGGAGAGACCCACAGGGACTTGGAACTGTGCAGGCCCGCCCACTCACCCTGGAGTCAGCAAAGAAGGGCCCAACTTGCTTGTGGGTAGCTGGGGAAGTGCAGAGAACAGAGCAAGCACCATTGTTCTCTCAGGCCCTGCCCCGACAGACAGCATCACAACGCAACAATGTGGGTTACCCGACCCTGGTGAACACCTAAGGCTCCGTCCCTTAAAGTAACAGTCTAGCTGAGAAAAAAATGGCCCAAATGAAAGAACACATCAAAGCTCCAGAAAAAATACAACTAAGCCACGAAGAGATAGCCAACCTGTCAGATGCACTGTTCAAAGCACTGGTGATCAGGATGCTCACAGGATTCGAAGAAAGATGGTCTCAATTAGTTGAACAAATGAAGGATAATATAAAGGAAATGAGGGAAAATCTGCAGGGAACCAATAGGGATGAGAAGGAAACTGGGACTCAAATCAATGAAGTGGACCAGCAGAAAGAAAAAAACGCCCAAACAGAAAAGAATGAAGAAACAAGAATTCAAAAAACTGAGGCGAGGCTTAGGAACCTCCAGGACATCTTTAAACGTCCCAACATCCGAGTCATAGGGGTGCCAAAAGGAGAAGAGGAAGACCAAGGGATTGAAAACTTATTTGAACAAATAATGAAGGAGAACTTCCCCAAGCTGGTGAAGGAAATAGACTTTCAGGAAGTCCAGGAAGCTCAGAGAGTACCAAAGAAGTTGGACCCAAAGAGGAACACACCAAGGCACATCATAATTATATTACCCAAGATTAAAAATAAGAAGAGAATCTTAGAAGCAGCAAGAGAAGAGGAGACAGTTA
>PVJI01031255.1:0-13320 GCA_004026765.1 Micronycteris hirsuta
TACTGTTGTGTCTCAGGGGATAGGGAGGCGCAGGTGAGGGAGAGAGACGGGGTGCGGCTGGTCAGTGGGGCAGTGAGAACACATGACATTCACCCCCCAAGTTCGCCGTTGTCCATGGGTGCCTCATAGCAAATACAGTAGTAATGTCAACCAAGGTCACTGATCACAGGTCCCTGTGACAATGAGACAGCAGTGACAAAGGTTGAGATACCGTGAGAGTGACATTGAGCACAGGCGGCTGGCACAGTGATGCTGAGAGGGTCGCCGGACCCCGGGCTGCGCAGACCTTCAGCGCGTGCGCACGCGGGGTCCGCCCGGTGCTGTCGGCGGGGTTGCTGGTGTTGCCAGAGGTGATGGCGGGGCATCTCAAGGGGATCAGAGAGGCGGCTCATCAGGAAGACAACAATCCTAAATATGCATCCACGTGACCAAATAAATTCAAAATGCATGAAGCAAAAACTGTCACATCAAAAGGAGAGGTAAATCTGCCATTCAAGTTGAAGATGGCAGTCACAACTTTTGACAGAAGTAGCCACAAAATCAGTGGATTTTACCTGCCATCATTATCATTATCAACCCGCTTTACTAACTGACCCACCTGGCAGCAGCAGAGTGAGCCCTGTTTCTTGTGCATACGCCACATTTCCAGGAGGGCCGTGTCCCAGGCAGGGCTGCCGGGGAGGTCCCTGCAGCCCAGATGGCCCTGCTAGGCTCTCTCTGGCTTGCAGATTGGGAATGGCTTGTGTGTTTTAAAGGGTTGTCAGGAAGAAAAAGAAAAAGGACATGCAACAGAGACCCCACACGGTCTATAGAGCTGAAAATAATGACTGCTTAGGTCTTCACAGGAGAAGCCTGCTGACCCCTGCCTAGGCCATAAACCAAATACCAGTGTGTTTAGAGGAGGGAAGCCACATCAGCGTGCTCTTTGAGCACAACACAGGTTAGATTATCAGTCATGAACACCAGCTGGAAAGTCCCAAAATAATTAGAAAGCTAAGCATTATACTTCTAAATAACCTAGAAGTGAAAGAAAAACTAGGGAAATTAGAAATATCAAAGCCTGTGAGATGCCGCTAAAGCAGTACTTGAAGGAAACTTTGTAGCTCTGCATGCTTATAATAGAAAAGAAGTCTAAAAAATCAGTCACCTAAAAAGCTTCTACCTTAAGAAGCTAGAAAGAGAACAAATTAAACCGAGAGTATGCAGTAGAGAGGAAATTACAAAGGAGGAAACCAATGAAACAGAAAATGGACAACTAATAGAGAAAAAAATAAAGACAAAAGCTGGTTACTTAAAAAAAGACCAGTAAACCCTGGTGGTGTGGCTCAGTGGATTGAGTGCCCACCTGGGAACCAAACGGTCGCCAGTTTGAGTCCCAGTCAAGACACATGCCTGGGTTGTGGGCCTGGTCCCCAGGAGGGGGTGCGCGAGAGGCAACCAATCAATGTATCTTCCGCACATCGATGTCTCTCTCCCTCTCTTTCCATCTCTCTAAAGATAAATAAATAAAATCTTTATTTAAAAAAAGACCAATAAAATTAATAAACTTCAGTCGCAGTGACGAGGGAAAAAAGGAGGAGGACAGGCATTGCTAATACATAAGAGTGAAAGGGGTGTTGCTATAGCAACGGCTTGACATTGAAGGTTGCAGGGTCATATGAAAAACTGCATTTGATAAATCCTTTAGCAATGCCAATTACCAGAATGGAAGCAAGTTGAAATAGAAGATACCTGTTAAAGAAGTGGAATTTGTCATTTGAACCATCACCAAAAAAAAACCTTAGACCCTGGTGAAATCTGTCAAACATTTTAAGAGGTGACACCAGTTCTGTGTGGACTTGGACGTGGAGGAAGGGGACCGTCCCTGGCGTACTGCGCGAGGGGAGCACGCGCCCTGCGCCCAGGGGCCTGGAGGCGGCACTTCGAGAGCAAACCGGGCAGAAGAGGAGTGTTTTCATGCAGTGTCTGTCCTTCTGACCTTTTAAAACAGTTTTAATCTGTGTCTTTGTATTTAAAATTAACTTTTTATACTCAGCATGTAGTTCTTGCTTTTTTAAGTCTAGTCTGACCATTTCTGTCTTTAATTGAAATTATTAATCCATGAATGCACTTTCCAATAGGGTTGAATTCATCCTCTGAGTTAGGGGAAGCATGTGGGGGGCACGCCAGCTCAGTCCGGCAGGTGGGTGGGATTCTGTCAGAGGAGGGCTTATTGGAGCACAAGAGCAAATGCAGGATGACAAGGCGGGAGAGGGAAGGCACCGTGTCCTTGTGGCTAGGGTGGGCTCAAGCAGTGGGGGTCAGGGACAGCCAGGGCCTGGCGGCCCCGGTAAAGCAGCCCGGTGTGTGCAGGGCCCTGGCAGGTTTGAAGTGAGATGAGAGGAGCGTGAAGATGTTGGCGACTTGGAGAAGGGAGCTGTGCCGCGGGGACAAGAGGCGGCTGGAGGGCCAGCTGGACAGCGGAGCCTGTCATGTGGACAAGCGGGGCTCATTCCCGTCACGTGGGCAGATTTACTGCTCTAAATCCAACGTGGAGAATCTATCCACTATTATCATAACTTCGCAAATGATGATTCTTATAACACTGCCAAGATTTGTAGTCTCTAAGCACAGGTTTCCTTTGTGAAAGACCCAGGCTTTGTGTTTTCCATTTTGTGTCGAACAGGGACCTGGGCCCACTGCCTAACAGGTGAGGTTCCCTCTGCACTGTCCAGGCAGGGACGGCAGGAGCCTGGTCTGGTGTGTAGCACGCAGAGGAAGGGCTGGGTTAGTAGGATGTCTCGGGGCCCAGTGGTGTGTGAGGGGGCGTGGTGGTTTCAAGGGCGACCCTGGGTTATTCTGCAAGACTGAACAGTGAAAGGAGGGCCGCTGGGTAGGGGTGGCGGAGGAGCAGAGGGTCCAGCGAAGCAGGCTGACTTGAGTGTGACTTGCGTTCTGTGAGGTGTTTTGGGTTCTTTTAGGAAATGGTCGGCCAGGTGCGGCCACGAGAGGAGATGCAGGAGAGTCTCGGGGAAACAAAGGTGCTGCACTCACAGGTCCCACAGAAGGAGGCCCTGTCCGCATGCGGGGACGCGCAGGGAAGCCCCAGGGTTGTGCGGGGAGAGAACTGGTGTTAGGCACAGCCCTCATGGGGTCCCACGGAGACAGAGGCAGGGCCTGTGCGCGGGGCAGGCTGGCTAGTGTGGACAGTTCCAGCGGGCACTGCGCCACAGGGTGGCCCCTCGTGGCCTGTCCTGGCCCTGGGGTGAAGGCAGGAGTATTGCCTGGGGGGGTGGGGAAGGGGTGGGCATAGGGGAGGAGCCACTCTGTATGGACATGTGCAGAGCTTCACGGGCCTGCCCCTGCTGGGCCCTTTGCTGTCTCTAAGAATGGACCAGCCCCAGGAGGGTCTGTCTGTCCCCAACCAGAAAGGAGTTCTGAGGTGCCAGAGCATCATATACAGAGAATCGAAAGTATGCATGATACAGAGACCCCCGGGCAGGTGTGTCCAGTGCTCACTCAGGAGGGGCCAGATGCTGGGGACAGGGCTTATGAGTCATTACCTTTCTTGGGGTGGGGGAGCATCCAGGTCTGACACGAGGGAGACACACTTCCTGAAGGAGCCAGGGGGTGAGAGTACCCGGGGGTGCCAGAGGAGAGTGCGGAAGGCGGGTCAGCCAGCAGGGAGCCAGAGCTGGGACGCCCCTGCGGACCTGGGAGCCCGACCCAGACGGGTGTTCAGAGGTTCCTGGGTGCGGGCCCCCTCCCACGCAGGCCTGTGTTGGGGACAGGCTTCCTGGACTCTGGGGCAGAGTTGCTGGGAGAAGTGACCCTCTTGGGCTTGCTTGCAGCTCGGTGGCCGTCACCATGTTCTGGAAGTTTGACTTGAACACCACATCCCACGTTGACAAGCTGCTGGATAAGGAGGACGTGACGCTGCGGGAGCTGATGGACGAAGACGACATCCTGCAGGAGTGCAAGGCTCAGAACCGGAAGCTGCTGGACTTCCTGTGCCGGCCGCAGTGCATGGAGGAGCTGGTGAGCCTCGTCACCCAGGAGCCGCCCCTGGACATGGAGGAGAAGGTCCGCTTCAAGTACGTGCTGGGCAGGGCTGCAGGGAGGCAGCAGGGGGTGGGGGACGTGTTTCTGATGGAGCAGCCACGCGCCACTCCTGTGGTGGGGTGTGTGTGACTTCAGTCTGCGTTCTGTCACGAGGAGACAGAAGGGCAGGGGTGCTGTGGCAAGGGCTCGGGATGGGGGCAGAGGGTATGAGGACAGGGGACCTTGGGTGACGGGAAGGACAGAGTGGATTTGGCCTCCGGCTTTCAGGGTGCCCAATGGGGCCTGAGCAGGCATGTCAGGACAGACAGGTGGCTGGACAGCAAGTGGTGGGAGGTCTTAGAACAGGGTCAGCAAACCAAGGCCCCACAGGTCACATCCTGTTTTTGTGTGACTTGCAAGCAAAGAACTGGCCTCTGTTTTTAAACGGTTGTTACAAATGAAAATGACACTGAATTTGCATTTCATTGTTCACAAATAATGTCCCTTTTTTGGAGCATTAGCGCACCAAACCCTGTGCTGCGACCAGAGATCATCTCAAGTCCTCACCTCTACCCTTTACACCAAGCGTGCCGGACCCGTGAAGTCAAGCCAGCAGGACGGCAGGAAGTGCCTGGGGTGGGACAGTCGATCCTTTGGGAGGCAGGGGACTGGTCTGTGGAGGAGTCAGGGCTGAGGTCCCGGGATGACCGTCTGTGGACGGTCACGTAGAGGCCGTTGTGCATGGGAGGCTTCTGGTCAACACGTGTGGCCTCAGCACCGCCATTCACAGCTGCTGTCCCTTTTACCCTCTCCCTCCCCGGTGTGTCCTGTTGGGTGACAGGCTCTGTGGTCTCCCTGTCTAGAGGGCATTGGTGACAGGTCTGGCGGGAAGAGAGCAGAATCAGGCTGAGGGGTCCCCGGGCAGTGTCAGTGAGCCAGGAGCATTTTCTAGTCCGTGTTTGAGTGTCTGGGAGAAATGAGCACCCGGTGCCAAGCTCAGCAGACCAAACAGGAGCAGCTGTCGACTCCAGGAGAGGGAGCCGGGGAGTCAGCAGACGTGCCCAGAGCACAGCAGCCCCTCAGCAGTAGGCGCTTTTTACCTGCGCACACTAAGGCACGCACCGGATGTCGGGCTTCCTCACTCATTGCGCTCAGTACCCCACGGGCTTCTGGGCTGTAAGTTCGTGGCCTTCAGCACAGGGAACTTCTTGTATTATTTCCTGGGTAATTCCACTCTCCCAACCCCGCCCCCCCCGGTTTTCCCTCTGTTTTCTCTGGGACATCGCATTGGTGTTAGACCGCCTGAACGCATGCTGTCTTCTTATTTTTGCCCTGAACGTCTTATCTTTGCCTTTTTGTTTTACATCTGAGAGGGTTCTTCAAATTTTATCTTCCTGTCCTTTGTTGATTTAAAAAACATTCTGCTATCATTTTTAATTCCAAGAGGCCTTTCTCATTCTCAGATATTTTAAACACAAGCTTCCAGTTCTTGTTCGTGGCTACTCTCTCAGTGCGTAGCTCTTGGGCAGTCTCCTGCCTGCGCACTCGTTCTCTGTTCGTGCGCGTGTTCTCCAGCTGTTGTTCGATAGCACTGTGCTCCTGTTGAGAGAGGCACTGAGGCCTGCGCGGTTTGGGGGCCTGCATGGGGCCCGCTCACCATGCTTCACTGGGTGACGGGTGCCAGCCTCTTGGTTAGGTGACAGCTGGTTGACTTTTGTCTCTGTCCCATCAGTTTCTCCAGAAAATAATCTAGCTCCTACCTGTGGGAGGTCGACCCAGCAGCACCTTGAGTCCGGAAGAGGGGTTGGGGCACCCCAGTGTTGTCTGGGCTGGGCCCTGCTTCTGGACAGGGTCTCGTCACCCCTCAGCTGTGCCTGGCGGTGCGGAGTCGGGAGCTGCTCTGGTGCGCTTCTTCCTGGGGACAGCTGAGCCTCTGAGTCCCGTGCCTGTGCCTGCATTCGCCCCGTGAGGGAGGGCGGGAGCGTCCCTGCTCTCCACAGCTTCCAGGGAGCCCCCCCACCCTCACCCCAGGCCTCGTGTTTGGTGGTCGCTCTCCCCGGGACTCCCCTGGGGGTCAGGCTGTTCTCACTCAGCCACCACTTCCCATCCTCCAGGCATCGCCCAGCATCATGTCCCCTTCTTGACTTTTTTCTCTGCTTCATTGGAGTCACTTTGAGAGGGAATGGTGACAGACCTGTGCGCTTGGTCTGCCGTGTCTAACTGGAATTTCTCTTCCTTCTATGAATTTTATTAACTAGCAAAGCAGTCCCTTTTTTGAATCATATAAAAATACTGATAAAATCAAAGTTCCTCTACCGAGGCGTAACCTGAGGGAGTCAGGGCCGCGTGCACATGTGGGCCTGTGCGTGCAGACAGGCCCAGGCCTCCCTGTTGGCTCTGCGGGGCGCCCTGGAGGGAGCGGCGGTGCTTCTCTCGGGACCCGCCTGTGCCCTGCGCTCAGCTCGTCTTCTCTTGCTTGGAGGCTGGTGGACACCTTTCTGCCTGCTGGCAGGGGGGCTCCGCTCCAGCTGCGGTGCTGCCACCAGGGCCTCCTGCCCTGCGCTCCGAGCACGCGCTCCATGGCCTCCTGCTCCTGCGGCCACACGCTCTCTGCCATGCTGGTTGTCACCGCTCACTGCGCAGTAGGGCCTAGCCGCCTTGTCTGATCCTTGTCCCAGTCCCCCGAGGTAGGCACTGGCCACCCCTCCCTGGGACTGGCCACACCTCTGTCTGGGCCCCTCTTAAGCCGGGGCCTACCTGTTACCTGCCCACTGCTGGGCCTCCGCCTATGAACCAGCAGGGCCTCGCACTCGCAGTGCACGTGGCCCTGTCTCTCTGAGCACTAGGGGGCGCTGTCACTGGACTGGTGAGGAACACCGCTCACAGCCACATGGGGTCCCTCCCTGCCCCTTCATGCTTGAGCAGCTGTTTCCTGTAGAGTCTCAGACCAGGCCTCTCCAGCGGGTCCACGGCAACCGTTGGGCTCAGGCCTGCGCTCAGGCCTGTGTTGGCGGCTGCCAGGCAGGAGGGTTGTAGTGGCCGACCTCGACACTCTCAGCTTCACTCACGGCCTGTGGGGAGCTGGGTGCTCACACCTCCATGTTCAGAGGAGGAAGCCCAGGCACAGAGAGGTCAGGTCATGTGCCTACAGCTGCACAGCTTGTTCCTTGTCGTGCCAGGTGTGTGCCAGTCAGCCCAAGGGCACTCCCCCCCTCGGTCCCTGTCTCATCTGGGCATGGCTGCCTCCCTGCATTCCCAGGTGTGTCCTCAGACACAGCACTGGGCATGATGACCAGCACTGTCGTTGTGGGCTCTATCCTGGATGCAGCGGGTTGGTGGGTGGGTGGTCTGTCCCTGGCGCAGCAGGAGCCCGTGTGCGCTGTATGAGGAGGGCAGGAAGCCAGTGGTGTCATGGGGTCACTTGTCATGGGATGAGGGTTACTTTGTATCTGGTCATAGTGCATCGCTTACAGATGTTGGTGTCACTCAGCAATAATTTGCCTGTGTAGCACCTCCTCATCAGTACTGCATGGGAAGCTTCCATCTAGGGACAAACTGGGCCTGTGTTTTTTTTCTTTGATTTGTCACCCGAGGATATGTGCACTGACTTTCGAGAGGAAGAGGGGGAGAGAGACAGAGAGAAACATTGATGTAGGAGACAAACATCAACCTGCTCCCCTCCCCACATGTCCCAACCAGGGATAGAACCTGCAACCCAGGCGTGTGCCCCAGCCAGGAACCAAGTCACCCACCCCTCAGTGTGTGGAGTGGCACTCCGACGAGCTGCGCCGCTGGGCCGGGGCTGGGCCTGTGCGTTTGGTGTGTAGGGACAGGAAGGGCGTGGAGAGGAGGGAGGACAGGCGTGATGGGGACTCGGTCTCAGTAACTGGTGGTGACAGGCGGTGAGAGACCTGGCAGGCCTGGAGAGAGTGCAGGGCGCGGAGGGCCAGGAAATTGTGGGTTAGAAACACTGACCTAATGGTCAGAAATACCAGCTGGTCACAGGCTCCGTGCACTTCTGTCCTGCTCCGAGGCCTGCCGTGTTTGTTCTCCCCAGCAGGCCTGCTCCCATGGCGGCAGACCATCGAAGTGGCTTCCTGGGGTTGGAGAGGTCTAATTTCACTTCCAGTCGCTGACATTGTGCCCTCCAGGTACCCGAACACGGCCTGCGAGCTGCTGACCTGTGATGTGCCGCAGATCAACGACCGTCTGGGGGGTGACGAGGCTCTGCTGGACCTTCTGTACGACTTCCTGGGCCGAGAGCCACCTCTCAACCCCCTGCTCGCCAGTTTTTTCAGCAAGACCATCGGCAATCTCATCGCAAGAAAGACGGAGCAGGTACAACGTCTGCCAGGCCCACGTGGTCTGCGGGCTGGCCTGGCGGTGCCCACACAGCTCACTGTCAGCCACCACGGAGCAGCCGAGTCAGCAGGCTGTGGGGATGGTGTTCCCAGCCGTGTCGTGCGGCTCAGTGGGGCAGTGGGGGCTGCTGATGTGTGAGCCAGAGTTGGAGTAAGAAAGTGGCTTCCCAAGAGGAATTTCTGCTGCTGGCTCTGGGTGGTAGCACTTCCTGCCATCCCCGGGAACTGTGCAGGACCCAGGCTAGGATGGCTCGGCCCGTTGCCGACCGGTCCAGTGACGTGCCTGAGTGTGGCAGGGTTGTAGGATGTCCACCCTCTAAGGTCTCTTTTTCCTCTGTGTGGGTGGCGGTGTCTTTGTTTAAGGCACTTACTGTTTCAAGGCAAGTAAGAGAAAACTTCTGTGAACGCAGCGAGTGACTTTGCTTCGCCGTGCCGACCATGGTCTTCTGCAGTCTGTGTTGCCTTGGCGTCACGTCCTGCCTGACAGGTGCTCAGGGCCGTGCGCTCTGCAGTGCACCGGACGGCATGAGGGTGAGAGCCGATGATGACCCCAGCTCCAGCTCAGAGCCGTCTATTGTCTTGTGCCCCCTGCCCACCATCCCCCGTGGGTTATTTCCAAACAGTTTCTAGTGAGCATGTCATTCCTGTAAATGTTTCAGTATGCATCTCTAAAATAGAAGGACGTTTTTCTCTTAAATGTGACTACGTAGACTAGGACTACGTGACTACAAGACTTCGTTAAGCAGATTATGTTATCGTACCCCAAGATATTAACCGTAATTGTTTGGTATCACCCAGTACCCAGGCAGGGAGTGAACCAGCACGGAGTGTGTCTGGAGCCCCAGGAGGGTTAGCTCCTAGGCAGGGCGTTGCCGATGTGAGGAAGCTGCCGGCCCATCGTGACTCTTCCGTGGACTCTCCTTTTGTGAGGTCAGGAGTCCTCGCTCTGCGGAGACCTGAGAGGGCCGGGTCTCCTCAGAGGCTTTCTGGAAACTGGAGGAGTGTGAAGGGAGAGTTGCGGCAGTGGTGGTGCTTCCAGGTCCGTAGTGAAGCGCAGTCCCAGGAGTGACAGTGCCTCTCAGTGGGGCCCCAGGGAGCGCCCGGCCCAGCCCTCCGGCTCACACCTGCACGCGCGTCCTCGTAGGTGCGCCTGCGCCACTTTCAGATGTCGTCTGGGTCTCCTGCTGCTTGTAGCACTTCCCTTGCCCAGGAACACAAACCACTCCTAAAGTACGTGTTTTCTGCTGACAGATGTGATCCATTTGTGTGAAATTCAAACAAGACAGAAATCCAGGAAACAGCCTCCTGTGATACTCTGGAGGCCACCAGGCTCCCACGGCCCTCTCCGGGGGTTCAGTTAATTTGCTGGAACATCTCACGGAACTCAACCCGCTCACTCGCTGGATCACAGACGTATTACAAAGGCTTTAAAGGCTTCAGGGGCATCGGCCAGTTGCAGAGATGCGTGGTGCAAGGTCCCTGATGAGGGAGCTTGGGGTCTGGCCCAGTTGTGCCTGGAAGTACTCCCAAACAAGGGCCGATGTGTCCTCGGGGTTTTATGGAGGCTTCATTGCATGACTGTGAGGGACTGAGTCGTGGCCCGTAGGCGACTGAATCAGCTTCAAGCCCCTCTTCCTGCTCCGGAAGTTGGGACA
This sequence comes from Micronycteris hirsuta, assembly GCA_004026765.1. Taxonomy (NCBI): domain Eukaryota; kingdom Metazoa; phylum Chordata; class Mammalia; order Chiroptera; family Phyllostomidae; genus Micronycteris; species Micronycteris hirsuta. Next base: position 10,037 of record PVJI01031255.1, read on the forward strand.
AGTCGGCTGAAAGTCCTAGCTCTCTAACCACAAGGTGTTTCCTGCTGGTTACCAGCCCCCACCCTTGGGTGGGATCCAAAAGTCACCTCATTAGCATAAGGAGATACCTTTATCATTCTCTACCTTGGAAGTTCCAAGGGTTTAGGATCCGTGAGCCAGAACTGGAAGGAGGGGTACAGAAGCATTTCTTACCAATCGTATGTCCCAGCCAGAGTGAGTACTCCTCCGTGTTTCCTTAGAGAGGTGGCTGTCAGCGGGCGGGCCTAGGGCATTGTCTGGACGACTCCTTGCAGAGCATTTCAGCCCCAAGTCAGAGACTGATTTGTGAAGCCCCACGTCTGTCACACAGCTAATAAGCGTCTGCTCGTGGGCAGTCCGATCTCTGCTGTCCCTCTTGTTTCTAGCCCCCGTCCCAGGTGGCGTCCCGTTGTGTACGTAAGTGTCTCAGCATGTGTATCTGCAGGGGGAGGTCTCGCCCCACCAGCACAGTCACGGCTCCTCCATCGCTGCAGTCAGTTCCACCACTCGCCACCGGAGGGCGTTGTGCTTGCTCACACTTCCTCTGTCTGCCACGGGTCAGGCTGCTGTGAGCAGTTGTGCCCGGTCTCGTGTGTGGACTGTCCTGTTAGAAGTGAGCTTCTTGTCGAAAACAGCGGGTCACGTGTTTTTATCTACTCTGTCGTTCTGTCTTTAATTGGCATATTTAGGCCATTTACATTTAATGTAATTATTAATGTTAGGGCTTAGTGCTTCCATTTTATTTGTAGTTTTTCTGTTTATTCCCACTGCTTTTCATTTCTCTGTTTTCTTTTTTCTGCCTCCTGTGAGTCACTTGACCATTTAAATTTTTTCATTTTGATTTATGCGTAGCGTTGGTTATAGATCTCTGGGTTTTGAGTGGCCACTGATTACACGTCCCTAACTCAGACAATGTGTGGTCTGAACGGATAAAGCGAAAGGCAGAGCCGGCAGCAGAGGACAGCAGTTCCTGTCCCTCTACTTCCTCACCCGCCTTTCACGCTGTCAGTCTTTTCATTTCAGCCATTCCGGTGGGTTTCTGTGAGACAGCGTTCTGGCTTTAGTTTGCATCTCCCTGGTGACACTGAGGATGAGTAGCTTTTCTTATATTAATTGGCTTTTGGGTATTTTCTTTTGTGAAGTCTGTTGTCCATTTTCTGTTAGTCTGTCTCTTCTCTTTTTGGTTTGTAGGAATTCTCTATATTTTGTGGATACAAGTGTTTAGTTAATTTTCGTGTTGCAAACATCTTTCCCACTCTAGCTCACTTTTGTTATTTTCTTTCCTCTCTTAATGAGCAGAGGTTCTGATTTTCATGTCGTCCAATTCAAAATTCTTTTTACTTATGGTTGGTGTTTTTTGTTTTGGTTCTGTTAAGAACCATGCCCTGGCTGGTGTGGTTCAGTAGACTGGACATTGGCCTGCAAACCAGAAGGCTGCTGGTGTGATGCCGGTCGGGGTGCATGCCTGGGCTGCAGGCCGGGTCCCTGGTTGAGGCATGTAAGAGGCAATCAATTGATGTATCTCTCACACATTGATGTTTCTCTCTCTCTCTTTTTCTCTCCCTTTCCCCCTCTCTAAAAGTAAATAAATGAAGTCTTGTATAAACAGAAAGAAACCTTTGTCTATCTCAAAGTCATGAAGATATTCTTCAGTATTAACATTTTTTTTATTTTTTTAAGAGGTTCTTTTTTTTTTTTTTTTAAGATTTTATTTTTATTTATTTTTAGAGAGAGGGTAAGGGAGGGAGAGAAGGAGAGAAACAGCAATGTACGGTTGCCTCTCACATGGCTCTCATGGGGACCTGGCTGGCAACCCAGGCATGTGCCCTGACTGGGAATCGAACCGGGACCCTCTGGTTCCCAGCCCACGCTCAATCCACTGAGCTACACCAGCCAGGGCTTCAGTATTAACTTTTAGAATACAGGTGTCAAACTCATTTTCACCCAGGGCCACATCAGCCTCATGGTTGCCTTCAAAGGGCCGAAATCATTTTAGGACTGTACAAAAGGAACCACTCCTTAACTGTTAAGGAGTTGAAATTACATTTGACCCTTTGAAGGCAACCACAAGGTTGATGTGGCCCCCATTGAAAATGAGTTTGACATCCTGTTTTAGAAACTTCATTATTTTACCTTTCATACTTCTGTCTATAATCTACCTGGAATTGGTTCTTGTAAATGGCATATGGTTGAAATATTTTTTAAAAATACACATATCCAGGGACTTCCGGCAAGATGGTGGCATAGGTGAATGTGCCATGCCTCCTCGCACAACCAAAGAAGGAAAAAAACAGAAATTTACCCAACCGAAAACAGCCAGATCTGACAGAAAATCGAATTGAGAGGAAGTCCGACAACCAAGGAATTAAAGAAGATACATTCATCCAGTCTGGTGAGCCAGGAGGAGCAGGGCGGAGGGAGAGCGCTGGGCGACCCCGCGGCGAGCTGGTGAGCAGATGGCAGGACCACAGTTAGAGGGGCGGTTCCCGCACGGCTGCAGCACACCCAGACGGGGTGCCTGACCAAAGCGTGGCCAGCGCCCGGCTCATCCGGACCCAGCGGGGCCAAGACTGGTGGACCTGGCAGGTCCGCATTCTCGGGCAGACAGACCGGGAGAGAAAGCAGGGCGCAACCCACTGGCGCAGATTGAGAGCACCTGTGGGGGTGGAGTCCGTGGCGGGAGGAACTACCAGCCTCACAGGAGAGTTCACTGGAGAGACCCACAGGGGATTGGAGCTGTGCAGCCCATCCACCGACCCCGGAGCGACCCCCGGAGCCAGTGCAGAGGGGCTCGAATTGCTTGCAGGAAGCGGTGTGGGTGCGGAGAGCGGAGCAGGCACCATTGTGCTCTCAGGTCCCGCCCCCACAGGCTACGTCACAACACAGCGACCGTGAGTTTCCCTGCCCAGGTGAACCCCAAGGCTCCACCCTCCTTACAGTAACAGGCTCACCGAGGGAAAAAAAATGGCCCAAAGAAAGGAACAGATCAAAGCTCCAGAACTAACCGACCAAGAGATAGCCAACCTATCAGATGCACAGTTTAAAACCCTAGTAATCAGGATGCTCTCAGAATTCGACGAAAAATTATCGAAATTGCTTGAACAAATGAGGAGAGATCTGCAGGGAACCAATAGGGATAAGAAGGAAACTGGGACTCAAATCAACAGAGTGGACCAGCAGAAAGAAAAAAACATCCAACCAGAAAAGAATGAAGAAACAAGAATTCAAAAAACGGAGGAGGGGCTCAGAAACCTCCAGGACATCTG
>PVJI01031256.1:0-13315 GCA_004026765.1 Micronycteris hirsuta
TAAACTGTTTCTGTTTTTTTTATGTAGGCCTGTATCGCTATGATCTTCCCTCTCAGGACTGCCTTTGCTGTGTCCCACAAGTTTTGGGTTGTTGTCAGTTCATCTTCATTTGTTTCAAGGAACTTTTTGATGTCATCCCTAATCTCATCCTTGACCCATTCATTGTTTAATAGCATGCTATTCAATCTCCATGATTTTGAGTGTTTGGGGTATTTTTCCTTTGGGTTGGTTTCTAATTTCAGTCCCTTGTGGTCAGAGAAAACACTTGGTATGATTTCAATTATCTTGAATTTGTTGAAGCTTGTTTTGTGTCCTATCATATGGCCTATTTTTGAAAATGTTCCATGTGCATTTGAAAAGAATGTGTATTTAGCTTCTTTGGGGTGAAAGGCTCTGTATACATTGGTTAAGTCCATTTCTTCCAGGGCATTGTTCAATGCCACAATATCTTTGCTGATATTTAGTTTGGAGGATCTGTCCATTTTTGACAGTGGGGTGTTGAAGTCCCCTACTATAATTGTGTTGCTATCAATGTATTTCTTGATGTCCTCCAAGATTTTCTTTATGTATTTGGGTGCTCCTGCGTTGGGTGCATATATATTTACAATGTTTATGTCTTCCTGGTGGATTCTTCCCTTCAGTATTATGAAATGTCCTTCTGGATCTCTCTTGATGGACCTTTTTTGGAAGTCTATTTTGTCTGACATGAGTATTGCTATCCCAGCTCTTTTTTCTTGTTGGTTTGCTTGGAAAATTTGTTTCCAGCCCTTCACTTTCAGTCTATGTAGGTCTTTTGTCCTGTGGTGGGTCTCTTGTAGGCAGCATATGTGTGGGTCATGCTTTCTTATCCATTCCGCTATTCTATGTCTTTTAATTAGAGCATTTAAGCCATTTACATTTAAGGTTATTATTGATAGGTACTTATTCTTTGCCATTTTTTTTTGTACCTGTGTTCCTCTCTCTCTCTTTCTCTTCCTTTCCTTAAATCAGTCCCTTTAGCATCTCTTGCAGAGCTGGTTTGGTGGAGGTGTATTCTTTTAGACTTCTTTTGTCTGGGAAGCTCCTTATTTGGCCATCTATCTTGATTGAGAGCCTTGCTGGGTAGAGTAGTCTTGGTTGCAGGCCTCTGGTTCTCATTACTTGAAATATTTCTTGCCATTCTCTTCTGGCTTGGAGTGTTTCCATTGAGAAGTCAGCTGCTACCCTTATTGGGGCTCCCTTGTATTTTACTTCCTGTTTCTGCCTCTCTGCCTTTAAGATTCTCTCCTTGTCTTAGAATTTTGCCATTTTAATGATTATGTATCTTGAAGTAGGCCTGTTCAGGTTCCTTTTGATTGGGACTCTCTGTATTTCCTGGATTTGTGTGGCTTTTTCTCTCATCAGACTAGGGAAGTTTTCTATCATTACTTTTTCAACCAGGTTTTCAATTCCTTGCTCCTCTTCTTCTCCTTTTGGTATCCCTATTATATGAATATTATTACATTTCATGTTGTCCTGCATTTCCCTTAATACCTCTTCATTCTTTCTGAGTCTCTTTTCCTGTTCTTGCTCTTTTTTGGGTGTTTTTTTCTACCTTGTCCTCCAGCTCGCTGATCCGATCCTCTTCCTCATCGAGCCTGCTTTTGATTCCTTCTATTGTGTTCTTCAGTTCAGATAATGTATTCTTCATTTCCTCTTGGCCCTTGTGAATAGTTTCTATTTCCTTTTTCATGTTGACATAGTTTGCAATGAGTTCATTAAAGTTTCCCTGTAGTTTCTGGTAATTTTCTGTGAGCTCATCGAGCTTCTCAAGCTTTTTCAGCTTCCTGAGAACCAATTCTTTGAACTTAATATCTGATAGTTGGCTTGCCTCCATTTCATTTATCATTCTTTCTGGGGCTTCTTCCTTTCCTTCCATTTGGGGATTGTTTCTTTCTCGACCCATTGTTTGTGAGACTCTTCTTGCTAGCCTCTGTTTCTTAAATTGATCTGTCAAGTTCTCTGGAGCAGCAAAGTTAATTTTGTGCCACTGTCTCTGTTTTGGGGCTGACCCTTATCTGAGTCCAACTCTATTCTCTTCACTACTCCAAGTTTTAATGTCTCACCTGTGGATAAAGAAGAGAGGGGAATGGAGAAAAAGAAGAGAAAAAAAGAAAAAAGAATAATAATAAAAATAAATAAATAAAATAAAAATTTAAAAAAAAAGAAATAAAAAGAGGAGAAGACTAGGAATACTAAATGAAGGGAAGGAAGAAGGAGTTAAAAAAATAAAGAAGGACAGATAGGAAGAAGGGTGGGGGAAAACAAACAAACAAAGAAAAAACAAGAGGGCATCTGATCATTCAATTCACTTTCCTGAGTGATCTTGGTAGCCAATCTTCTTATAAGCTGAAATGCAGCTGGGTGATTTCTCTGCTCCTCAGAAAATCAGCCAGATGTCTCACCAGTGGGCAGGAGGAAGCAGACCCCACTCCCTCCTACTCTGCCGCCATTTTTTCACATCCCCCAGTGCCAGGAACTATGTTGTCTACTTGCCCTGGATTACCTCACCAAGTCCTGCACCTCATTATTATTTTTATAATTTTCTTTCCAACTCTCACATATTTATTTTTCCAAATGAATTTAGAGTGGTTTTATTACTTTCCAAAGTGTTGTCATTTGCATTGAGATTATTATAAAATTATAGGCTTATTTGCAGAAAACTGATTTTTTAACAATATCATATACTTTATTCTAGGAATACTATATATTTATTCATTTAATGCTTAATAACTCAAACTAAAATTTTATTGATTTAGTTAAGTATCATCATATTAATTTTATGTTTTAATTATATTTTTTAATTTTATGATTTGGATGTGTATGGTTTTTCAGAGATCTTATATAGAACACATTCATTATTTTGAATTTAATCCTTTACTTAGTTCTCAATTTTTTTTTTTAAGATTGTATTTATTTATTTTTAGAGAGAGGAGAAGGGAGGGAGAAAGAGCAATGTATGATTGCCTCTCACATGGCCCTCACTGGGGACCTGGCCTGCAACCCAGGCATGTGCCCCAACTGGGAATCGAACCAGGACCTTTTGTTTCCCAGCCTATGCTCAATCCACTGAGCTACACCAGCCAGGAATGTTTTCAATTTTAAACATTAAATTTTAATTATACCTAAATACCTAAATACAATTCTACCTAAATACAATTCTTGTAAAAATCTATTTGATATTACAAATGAAGTTAAAGTCCCCCTTGACTGTCATTCCAGCCCCAGTAATATATACAGAGGTTAAAAGAATGGTCAACGTGAAGTTGTTTATAGTGTTCCTCTATTAAACATATGAAGTATATGATTTTCTAGATGTTTACATATTATTGCAGTTGACTCAGTATGTGATAGAAATGGCAATAACACTAATTAACAAATGAAATGAAGGTATTGAAAAGTAACCCTTGCCCTAAAAAGGGATAGTTCTATTCTGTTTTCCAGATGTATTGTTCAATACTTTCAATTTAGCTTATGATTTAGAAGACCATAGTAAGACAAGAAACTTTACAAATATTTACCATGTTACCATATGACTGACATTAAAACTCTAAAAGAGAGATGAAAAAATAATTCTCTCTAGAATAGAGCTATACGGTGTAATATACCTTATAGAAGCAAAATTTGAATGACACCAAGTTAAGAAAACATTAATACACTTTAATTAATGACAGTAAATACATATTTAAAGAAAGAAAACATTTTATAATAAAGAAAACTATCTAGAGAATAATACTTATATAATATCTTACCTTAAATAAATATATAAAGACACATACACTCTCAGGAGAAAATAATGAAAGATGCATTAATGGTTAGGAAAAAGGAAAGAAAGAAACAGAGGGAAAAAAAGAAGGAAGGACAGACCGTGTGAGGCAGGGAGGAAGAGAGGAGAGACAAGAATCAAATTGAAACAATATTATTTTAGCCAAGAACTATTTGGTGGTATGGTACAAGAGCCTACAAAATTAGTAAAATGAGAACAAAGAGGAAGGGAGAAATCATCTATTTTTAAATCTAGTTATTGTGGATTTTTTTTTCTGCTATTGAGTTGTACGTGTTCCTTATGTGTTTTGGATATTAACCATTTACTAATATGTCATTTGCAAATATTTCTCCCATTCCAAATGTTGTCTTTTCACTTTACTTATTGCTTCCTTTTCTTTCTTTTTCTCCTTACCTTTTTAAAATTTGTTCTCTTTTTAATATGTTTTATTGATCATGCTATTATAGTTGTCCCATTTCCTCCCCTTTATTCCCCTCCACCACCCCCATTCCCCGCCCTTTAATTTTTGTCCATGGGTCATACACATAAGTTCTTTGGCTTCGACATTTCCTATACTATTCTTAACCTCCCCCTGTCTGTTTTTCTACCTACCATTTATGTTACTTATTCTCTGTACTTTTTCCCCTCTCTCCCCCTCCCACTGCCCTGTTGATATCCCTCCATGCCTTATATAAATCCCTTTAACATTTCATATAATAAAGCCTGGGTGATGATGAACTCCTTGAACTTGACTTTATCTGAGAAGCACTTTATCTGCCCTGCCATTCTAAATGAAAGTTTTGCTGGATAGAGTATTCTCGGATGTAGGTCCTTGACTTTCATGACTTGCTATACTTCTTTCCAGCCCCTTCTTGCCTGAAATGTCTCTTTTGAGAAATCAGCTGACAGTCTTATGGGAATTCCTTTGTAGGTAACTGTCTCCTTTTGTCTTGCTGCTTGTGAGATTCTCTCCTTATTTTTAATCTTGGGTAATGTAATTATGATGTGCCTTGGTGTGTTCCTCTTTGGGTCCAACTTCTTTGGGACTCTCTGAGCTTCCTGGACTTCCTGGAAGTCTATTTCCTTCACCAGCTTGGGGAAGTTATCCTTCATTATTTGTTCAAATAAGTTTTCAATCCCTTGGTCTTCCTCTTCTCCTTCTGGCACCCTATGACTTGGATGTTGGGATGTTTAAATATGTCCTGGAGGTTCCTAAGCCTCTCCTCAGTTTTTTGAATTCTTGTTTCTTCATTGTTTTATGATTGGATGTTTTTTTCTTTCTGCTGGTCCACTCCATTGATTTGAGTCCCAGTTTCCTTCTCATCCCTATTGGTTCCCTGCACATTTACCCTTATTTCCTTTAGCATGTCCTTCATTTGTCACCTAATTGTGACCAAATTTCAACCAATCGGTGAGCTTCCTGATTACCAGTGTTTTGAACTGTGCATCTGATAGGTTGGCTATCTCTTCGTCACTTAGTTGTATTTTTTCTGGAACTCTGATCTTTTCTTTCATTAGGGCCATTTTTTTTTCTCGGCACACCTGTTACTTTAAGGGGCAGAGCCTTAGGTATTCACCAGGGCGGGGAAATCCCCATTGCTATGTTGTGATGCTGCCTGTAGGGGCTGGGCCTGAGCGAACAATGGCGCTTGCTCCACTATCTGCACTTCCCCCACTACCCACAAGCAAGTTGGGTCCTTCTGTGCTGTCTCCAGAGTGGGTGGGCAGGCTTGTGTAGTTCCAAGTCCCTGTGGGTCTCTCCAATGAGCTCTCCTGTGAGGCTGGGAGTTCCTCCCGCTGCTGCCTCAACCCCCACAGGTGTTTTTAATCAGTGGTTTGAGGTTTTATTTCCCCATGATGGTGGGTTGCGTGGTCTGCTCCACTCCCCAGCTTTTTTCTCCCAGTTTATCTGTACACAAATGAGGGACCGCCTGGTCCACCAGTCTTGGCCCCGTTGGGTCTGGGTGTGCCAGCTGTGGGTTTCGCTGAGTGAGCCGGCCACATTTTGGCCAAGCGTGCCTGCTGTGGGCCTCTCTGGGCAGCTGTAGCATTGCTGTTACCACTCTACAAACCGCCATCTCGCTGCTCACTCTCTGCCCTGCTCTGCCCTGCTTACCGGTCTGGATGAACATGTCTTCTTTAACTCCTTGGTTGTCGGACTTCCACTCAGTTCAATTTTCTGTCAGTTCTGGCTGCTTTTGTTTTTTAAATTGTTTTTCCTCTTTTTGTTGTGGGAGGAGGCACAGTGTGTCTACCTATGCCTCCATCTTGGCTGGAAATCTCCTTTTCTATATAGAGCTTTTTAGTTTGATATAATTCTGTAACAGGGTGCAGCCAAGGGGGGGTGCCCCCAAAGAGGCATTTATAATGGGGTCCAGAAGAGCTTGGAGATAATTGGCTCCACACCAAAGGGCCACACCTGCCCTGAATGCTGGCAGCTGTGGCCAATTGTGGGCAGAGCCGGAAATGAGGCTCTGGAGTATAAATCCAGGCGGGGAAGCCCTTTGGCATCTCTTTTTGGGACCACGTGGCTTGAGCGTCTCTTTTTGTACCACACGGCTTGGGACCACGAGGCTTGGGTGAGAGTCAGGATCACGTGGCTTTGGAAGTGCTCCTATTTGCCATGTGGATGCTGCTGGGAGCCTGCGTGAGATACAGTGCCCCAGATGGGGCAGAGGGAGAGGGAAGGACTCTGTGTGTTTAAAGAAATCATTCCTTTCCTTTTAAATCTTTCCTCTGGTGGCAGGTAAAGCAAACCTTGTAAGGGTGAGAAACCCCCAGGTACAAAAAATGGGGGGGGGGTCTTTCATACCGTTCAGCCCCCCCCATTTGTTCTGTAACAATTCCATTTGTCTATTTTTGTTTTTATTGTCTGTGCTTTTGGTGGTATAGCCAAGAAAACATTGCCAAAGCCAATGCCAAGAAGCTTTTTTGTATGTACCTTCTAGGAGTTTTATTATCAGATATTAGATTTGTCAGATATTAGATTTAAATTTGTTTTTGTGTATGGTGTATAATACAGGTCCAATTTCATTCCTTTGCATGTGTATATCCAGAAACCCAAAAAACATTTATTGGAAAGACTATTCTTCCCTGGCTAGTGTGGCTCAGTGGATTGAGTGCTGGCCTGTGAATCAAAGGGTTGCCAGTTCGATTCCCAGTCTAGGACTCATGCCTGGGTTGCAGGCCAGGTCCCTAGTGGGGAGCACACGAGAGGCAACCACACACTGATATTTCTTTCCTGCTCCTTCTCCCTCCTTTCCCCACTCTAAAAATAAATAAAATAATTTTTTTTAAAAAAGACAAGACTATTCTTTCCCTATGTTTACCCTGTCCCTCTTGTCAAAGATCAGTTTATTATAAGTATGTGGCTTTATTTCTGGGTCTCTATTCTATTTGATTGGTCAATAAGTCTGTTTGTAGTCTAGTACCATGATGTTTTTATTATTGTAGCTTCATAGCATATTTTGATCAGGAAGTGTGATGTCTTCTGATTTGTTCTTCATAAGATGCTTTGGCTATTTGAGGTACTTTGTGTTTTCATATGAATTTTAGAATTGTTTTTATATTTCTGTAAAAAATATCATTAGGATTTCAATAGAGATTGTATTAAATCTGTTAATTGTTTGGGTAGAATGGACATTTTGACAAGTGAAATATTTACCTAAAATTGATAAAAAAAAATGTAGCATATGTGTGTGTGTGTGTGTGTGTGTGTATACGATGAAATATCATTTAACCTTAAAAAGGAAGAAAATCCTGTCATTTGCTATAAGATGAATGAACTTGGAAAACATTAAGCTAAGCAAAATAAACCAGACTCAGAAAAACAAACATTACATTACCTACTTATATCATGAATCTAAAATAGTCAAATTTATAAAAGCAGAGAGTACCGGGGACTGGAGGGAAGGAAAATTGGGAGGGAGGTGTTGGTGAAAGGGTACGTAGTTTGTTATAAATGATGGATAAGTTCTAAAGATATATTTTATAGTTTAGTACATATAGTTAACAATGTTACATGTTCTTATCACACACACACACACACACACAAACACGAAAGAAGGAGTAAGGAAAGTTTTAGAGGGATGGCTAAGTTTATAACATTTGTCATGGTGACAATTTCAAAGCTGTTTTAGTTACCTTGAAACTTATCAAGATATATGCAATAAATATTTACAGTATCTTTGTATATTAACCATACCTAAATAAAAATAAATTTTTATAAAAAGAGGAAATTATCCTTGGTAGAAAGAACGTATGAATATAAATGTTTATAAATATGCAAGAATATGCAATGGAGACAAATGTCAGGAAGTGAAATCTCACTTCACAAAAGACTGAAACCTAAAACTGAATATGTTTAGCAACCAGGTTCTCTCTCTGAAGATGGTGTCTCTTTACTCAAAATGGGCTTCATGGTAAAGACAATATCTTGCTAGTTTCTGAGTTTATTTTTTAAGTATATTTTATTAATCATGCTCTTACACTTGTCTCAATTTTTATCTCCCCTTTACTCCCCCTTAGTTCATGTCCATGAGTAACACATATAAGTTCTTTGGCTTCTCTGTTTCCTATACTAGTCATAATCTCCCCCCGTCTATTTTATGCTTACCAATTATGCTTCTTGTTCCCTGTATCATTCCCTCCCCATTCTCCCCATCACCTTCCCCTCCCCACTGATAACCCTCTATGTGATCTCCATTTCTGTGAATCTGTTCCTGTTCTAGTTGTTTGCTTAGTTTTTGTTTTTGTTTTTTAGGTTCAGATGTTGATAGTTATGAGTTTGTTGTCATTTTACTGTCCAGAGTTTTTTATCTTCTTTTTCTTAGATAAATCCCTTAAACATTTCATATAATAAGGGCTTGGTGATGATGAATACCTTTAACTTGACCTTATCTGGGAAGTACTTTATCTGCCCTTCCATTCTAAATGATAGCTTTGCTGGAGGGAATAATCTTGGATATAGGTCCATGCCTTTCATGACTTTGAATACTTCTTTCCAGACCCTTCTTGCCTGTAAGGTTTCTTTTCAGAAATCAGCTGATTGTCTTAAGGGAATTCCTTGGTAGGTAACTCTCTCCTTTCCTCTAGCTGCTTTAAAGATTCCCTTCTTATCTTTAATCTTGGGTAATATAATTATGATGTGTCTTGGTGTGTGCTTCCTTTGGTTTAATTTCTTTGGGACTCTCTGGGATTCCTGGATTTCCTTGAAGTCTTTTTCCTTCAGATTTGGGAAGTTTTCCTTTATTATTGGTTCAAATAAGTTTCACTTTCTTATTCTTCCTCTTCTCCTCTGGCACCCCTATGATTTTGATGTTGGAATACTTAAAGCTGTCCCATGGGTTTCTAAGCCTCTCCTTATTTTTTCGAATTCTTGTTTTTTCATTCTGTTCTGGTCATATGTTTATTTCTTTACCCTGCTCCAAATCACTGATTTGAGTCCCAGTTTCTTTCCCTTCATGGTTTGTTCCCAGTATATTTTCCTTTATTTCATTTTGTATAGCCTTCATTTCTTCCTTCATTTTGCGACTGAGCTCAGTCAATTCTGTGAGGATCATGATTACCAGTGTTTTGAACTGCGCGTCTGATAAGTTGTCTATCTCCTTGTCGCTTAGCTCTTTTTCTGGAGTTTTAGTCTGTGCTTTCATTTTTGGGCCATATTTGTTTGTCTTGGTGCACCTGTTGTAAAGGGTACAGCCTTAGGTATTCACTGGGCAGAGCAACCCTCTTTGCTTTTGTGGCACTGTCTGTGAAGGAAGGGTCAGAGAGGGAACAATGCCACCTGCTCACTCTGCTCTAGCCTCACTTCCCAACGAACTCTCCTGTGAGACTGGGAGTTTCTCCTGCCTTCACAATCCCCACAGTATTTTACAGCTAGAGGTCTTGAGTCTTCAGTTTCCCAGTCAGCCAGCACCCTCTTGCCCTGTGGTCTATCACCTTGCTGGGCATCCTCTCTGCCCAGCTGCCTAGTTGTGCCCCTTTTACTAGTCTGGATGAACGTTTCTTTAACTCCTGGATTGTCAAAGTTCCATGCAGTTTGTGGCACTTCTGGTTGTTTATTGTTTTTAAATTGGTTGTAATCCTTCTTTTGGTTGTGTGAGGAACCAAAGTATTTCTACCTACTCCTCCATCTTGGCCAGAACTCTAGTTTCTCAGTTTAAATTCCAAATGTGTCCATGATAAATAATTCTTGCTCAAAAATTCAGACAGTGGCTGGTGGCCCACCTAGTTGGTTGGGCTAATGGGGTAAGGTCCTGAGGCTGAGCAGGTAGTTTAATAAGAGGTTATGAAGGTATATAGAAATATTCAGATTAAAACCAGGAACAAATCAAGTTTCTTTTCGTATTTATAAAATTCAAATATGTCACCAGTTGTTTTGCCTATAATGTTTTATACCTAAACATTTAATGCATTTTTTCAGCTCAGAGATGCTTTCTTTTAATATTTATTTTATTGCTTTCTCCATGTCCCATTCTCTGTGTTTATTTTCTTTTTATCTTGAGGCAATCAAAATAAATTTACAGAAAATAATCCCTAAATGTCCATCTAAGAATTGACATTTTAATGAAAAAAAATGTTATGAATAAATGTAATATTTGTTTTCTTATTTATCTCTATCCCATTTCCTTCCCGAGAGGTAAAAAGCATCATAAATATTGTGTGTACCTTCCTAGGCTTTTGTTAAAATATTTTATATTGTAAGTATGTTTACATTCTGCAGCTTATTTTTCTCTGATTTTAGATTTAGTAAAGTTGATGTATAAAGATGTAGCTTATTCCTTGTGTCTAGATCATTTTTTATTATTTAGCTTTCTAAGGATGGGCATTTGTTACTTTCATTTTTCTATTATAAGTTATTAAATATATTTGAATATACTTCCTTGTACACACAACCTGCTTTCATTAAGATATTTTAGCAGACCCTGTCAGTACCCTAACCTTATTCCTGTTTTCCTCCCGTGTATGCTGAAGGCTACTTTCTGTGAGCATGTTCCTGCTGTGGAGAGACTAAAGACAGTTTCCTTAATGGGAGCATGTTCAACCAACACATAGGGAAAGTTGGAAATGCACAAAGTCAATGCTCCTAGAAGTAGTTCTCAACGAGTGATGGGCAGGAGGTTGAGAGGTAAATACCCCCAGATTACTCATCCTTGATTGGAATAATTCTGAGGGTATGTTCTGCACTGTCTCCTACAGTCAGGTGGAGCTCCAGGTGCCCTCTGCTGTAACTTTTTGCTAATCTATCCTTTACCGGCTTCCTTCCATATCTCACTTTCACACTGTCATTTCCTGAAACAACCTCACAAATGAACTCTTTGCACTGAAATTTTAGTCTTCAGTTCTGCTTTTGAAAATATACATAGAGAAAAATATACATAGGAATAGAATTTGGGGCTTGTAGGGTATGAATATTTTGGTTAAATGTAGTCAAATGGTGTATATGTGTATAGTGTTGTCAAGTTGATTTCTGAAGTGATTATACTAATTAGTATTCATATTGACATTGAATGAATTTTCTTTCACCACCTGATATTATAAGATTTCTTCTTAACCTCTTAATTTTACCAGACGAGTGGGAAATAGCATCTTGTTATTTTCAAATCCCTCATTATCAGTGAGTCTCTTTTTTCTATGCAATGGGTTTATGCATTCATGTTGAGTTAACTAAGTCTGTCCTCAAAATTCTTTATTTTTAATTAATCTTATTTTTCCCTTAATCTTTTCTTCTGAAAGTCATGAAGAATTCACCAGTTTTCTAATTCACTGGCCTGGTTTTCTCACAAAGTCAATATTCTATCCACTGGGATTTATTGCTTTTGCTCCTTAAATTCTGTATATGTCTTCCTGAAATAATGCTCTCCTGTAGATACAAGGTACATTATTACATTATTACCTTGTTTCTGTTTTTTTCCCCTGAATCACGTAGCATGTTTATTTTGGTGATATGAGGGAATCTTGCTAATTTACCCATAAGACATATTATTGCTTGAATTATTGCATCTTTCAATGTATTAAATAAGTTTTCTTAGCACCTTAAAGGAAGACTTGTATATGCATGCCCAGATTTAAGAGAATTTTTTTAATATTAGATGAATTACTGACTAAAACTTTGATATGAGGACAAGGGGAAAACAAGAATATTTTCTCTAATTTTATGGATAGTACAGTTGGCAGTGTATGATACGTTTTTTTAATCCTATCAAAACTGGGATGGGAAACCCAATGAAGAAAGTTGTGTGGCAGACTTTTTACATAGAAAGTGGTTTCTTCCCATGTTGGTTATTGTAGGGTTTAACCTGAGATGGGGCACAGTCCTCTTATCTAAGTAGCAAAATGGCTCTCACAACCCTGTTCATACAGACTTTGTCCAATTTATCTCTGTTGTGTTGGTTTTTTTTCAGTGGAAAGTTGAGAAACAGGGGTATTGATGCGAAGGTTCAGAAAGCTACATTTCAATGTCTGAATTTTTTAAAGTAAAATTTCAACAGTAATAAAACAATGCTAAATGTATTCAAAATTCTCTGAGAAATGGTACTGAGTAGATTTATTTTTCTACAATGTTCTCCTATTCTAGAAAGAAATAATTAGCTCTGAATTCAACTGTGATTTAGTTCAATTATACGTAAAATTCTAACAATTTGCTATAAAGCTTTAAAAATTATTCCCTTCTGACATTGCCAGTATATTAACCTCTTCAAAAAATCTGTTTTACCTTCCATTTGACATTGCCTTATTTTAGACCAGTTGTAAACAATGCAGCCTCAACAAGTTTTTAAAAGCTGAAACATACTTAAAATGATACAGAACAGAAATTAAAAATCATCTTCATAACTATTTATTCCTACTCAGTATGCTACTGAGACCTTAATATGAATAATTTAAAACTTTTTCTCTATTTATTAACTATTTGTTCTCTATTTAATGACTTTTTATGCTGGTGAAATAATATCAAAAGTCCAATGTTTATTGTAGGTTATAATATTTCTATATGACAGTCAGTGTCACATTCAATCTCTATGGTAAATTTAATGAAACTCCTTCCCTTGACCTCTCAGGAGCAGTCAAGGTTTAGAAAATAGTCAAAGAAAAACAACTGAGCTATTGTGTGAGAAAAAGCTGGTCTAGTGAAGAAAAAAGAAAAGTACATTTCTCCCAGTGCTCCAAAGAATCCTGTCTTTGAGGCCATTATTTGGATATGGACACATGGGATGCCTTTCCTGCGTACTTCTTTCCTTTCCTGCAGCTGGTGTTAGTAAAGGGTGTAGGGGACCTGACCTGGAAGAAATATCATGATTTCTACCTGCACTGTCATCTCCCTTTTAAGGCTAATTAATGATTTCTAATAAAATTACATGGAAAAAATCACACTAATATTCCATATGAGAATTTCCCTTGACCATATGTTGATCCTACCAAGAGGACCAAAATATATAATCGGGAAAACTAATTTCATTAAATTATATTCAATTTTATTACAGAATTAAGCAAATTTCCTTTTACCTTTCTGCTGTTGATACCTGTTTATTT
>PVJI01031257.1:0-13386 GCA_004026765.1 Micronycteris hirsuta
TTTTTTTTTTATCATAAATGGGTGCTGTACCTTATCAAATGCTTTTTCCTATCTATTGATATGATCATGGGTTTTTTGTCTTTGCTTTTGTTTATGTGATGCATTAAGTTTATTGATTTGAAAATATTGCACTATCCTTGCATCTCTGGGATGAATCCTACTTGGTCATGGTGTATGATCTTTTCAGTGTATTGCTGGGTGCGGTTTGCCAATATTTTGTTGAGAATTTTAGCGTCTATGGTCATCAGCGATATTGGCCTGAAGTTTTCATTCTTTGTTATGTCTTTGTCTGGTTTGGGGATTAGCATGATTCTTCCTTCATAACAAGAGTTTAGGAGTCTTCTATCATTTTTAATTTTTTGGAATATTCTGTGAAGGATGGGGGTTAGCTCTTCCTTCAGTGCTTTGTAAGATTATCCTGTGATACCATCTGGTCCAGGGCTTTTGTGTGTCAGAAGCTTTTTGATTACTGCTTCAATTTCATCAGCTGGTATTGGTCTTCTCAGGCTTTCTGCTTCTTCTTCAATGAGTTTTGGAAGATTATATTTTACAAGAAATTTGTCCATTTCACCTATGTTTTCAAATTTCTTGGCATATAGTTCTTCATAGTAATCTCTTACAATTCATTGTATTTCTGTAATATCAGTTGTAATCTCTCCTCTTTCATTTCTGATTGTGTT
Organism: Micronycteris hirsuta; assembly: GCA_004026765.1. Classification (NCBI taxonomy): domain Eukaryota; kingdom Metazoa; phylum Chordata; class Mammalia; order Chiroptera; family Phyllostomidae; genus Micronycteris; species Micronycteris hirsuta. The sequence goes on from PVJI01031257.1 coordinate 681, forward strand.
TATTTGGGTCTTCTCTCTTTTTTTCTTGATGAGTCTTCTCAAAGGCTTGTTGATTTTGTTTATCTTTTTAAAGAACCAGATCCTGTATTTATTGATCTTTAGAATTATGATTTTAGTCTCTATGTTACTTAATTCTGCTCTGATCTTGGTTATTTCCTTCCTTCTACTTGCTCTAGGTTGTCTTTTTTGTTGTTCCTCAAGTTCTTGTTGGCATAAATTTAGGTTGTTTATTTGAAATGTTTTTGTCTTTTTTAGGTAGGCTGTGTCTCTATGATCTTCCCTCTCAGAACTGCCTTTGCTGTGTCCCTTTAACATTTCATAAGATTTGGGTCATTGTGAGTTCATTTTCATTTGTTTCCAGAAACTTTTTGATTTCTTCCCTAATGTCATTCTTGACCCATTCATTGTTTAATAGCATGCTATTCGATCTCCATGAGTTTGAGTGTTTTGGATTTTTTTCCTTGAGGTTGGTTTCCAGTTTCAGTCCCTTGTGGTTGGAGAAAATGCTTTTTATTATTTAAATGTTCTTTACATTGTTGAGGCTTGTTTTGTGTCTTATCATGTGGTCTACCTTTGAAAATGTTCCATGTGAATTTGAAAAGAATGTGAATTCTTTTTCTTTTGTATTAAAGTCTCTCTGTATATATTGGTTAAGTCCATTTGATCTAGGGCACTGTTCAATGCCACAATATCTTTTTCTTTGTAGCAAAAAAGGGAACAGTGAACCACATAAGACCAGCTATAGCTCCACACTAGTAAGACAAAATTTTAAGGGATATTTTATTGATCATGCTATTACAGTTGTCCAATTTTTTCTCCCCTTTATTGTCTTCTACCCTGCATTTCCCTCCCACCAGCATTGGCCCCCACCATAGTTCATGTTTGTGGGTCCTACAAATAAGTTCTTTTTTAAAGTATGTTTTATTGAAATGCTACTACAGTTGTCCCATTTTCCCCCTTTGTTCTTCTCTGCCCTGCACACCCCCTCTCACCCTCATTCCCCCCTTTAGTTCATGTCCATGGGTCTTATGTATAAGTTCTTTGGATTCTACATTTCCTATATTATTCTTAAACTTCCGCTGTCTTTCTCCTACCTGCCATTTATGCTACTTATTATTTGTACCTTTCCCCCCTCTCTCCCCTTCCTACTCCCCCTGGTTAGAACTCTCCATGTGATCTCCATCTCTGTGATTCTCTTCCTGTTCTAGTTGTTTGCTTAGTTTGTTTTTGTTTTGTTTTGTTTTGTTTTGTTTTTTAGGTTCGATTGATAATTGTGAGTTTGTTGTCATTTTACTGTTCATAGATTTAATCTTTTTTTTCTTAGACAAGTCCCTTTATCATTTCATATAATAAGGACTTTGTGATGATAAACTCCTTTAACTTGACCTTACCTGGGAAGTACTTTATATGCCTTTCCATTCTAAATGATAGCTTTGCTGGATAGAATAATATTTGCCTTTCATGACTTTCAATACTTCTTTCCAGCTCTTTTTTTCTTGTAAGTTTTCTTTTGAGAGATCAGCTGATAGTCTTATGGGAACTCCTTTGTAGGTAACTCTCTACTTTTCTCTTGCTGCTTGTAATATTCTCTTATTATATTTAATCTTGGGTGATGTAATTATGATGTGTCTCAGTGTGTTTCTCCTTGTATCCAACTTCTCTGGGACTCTCTGAGAGTCATGGACTTGCATGTCTATTTCCTTTGTTGGATTGGGGAAGTTTTTCTTCATTATTTTTTCAAATGAGTTTTCAGTTTCTTGATCTTCTTCTCCTTCTGGTACCACTATGATTTAGATTCTGGAAAGTTTAAAGTTGTCCCAGATAGTCCTAAGCTTCTCTTCATTTTTTAAAAATTCTTGTTTCTTCATTCTATTCGGGTTGGATGTTTTATTTCTTCCTTTTCTTCCAAATCATTGATCTGAGTCTTGTTTTCCTTCCCTTCACTGTTTGTTCCCTGTATATTTTTCTTTGTTTCACTTTGTGTAGTCTTCATTTCTTCCTTTATTTTGTGACCATACTCAATTATTTTTGTGATCATCCTGATTACCAGTGTTTTGAATTGTACATCTGATAGATTGTCTATCTCCTAGTTGCTTAGTTCTTTTTATGGAGTTTTGATTTGTTCTTCCATTTGGGCCATACTTCTTTGTCTCTGTGTACCTGCTACATTGTGAGTGATGAAGACTTAGGTATTTGCCAGGGTGGCACAATCCACTTCACTGCATTGTGATCCAGTCTGCATGAATGTTTCTTCTTTAACTCCTTGGTTGTTGGACTTCATACTGTTTAATTTTCTGACAGCTCTGGTTGCTGTTTGTTTTTAAACTTGTTTTTATCCTTGTTTTGGTTGTTTAAGGAGGCAAAGTGTATCTGCCTATGCCTTAATCTTGGCCAGAACCTCCAGAAAACTATATACCTCAGGCCCCAAATAACCCGAACAAGCCTTCAGCAGTATCACAGAGTCGTGATTTGGGAGAAATGGAAAAAGATATAAGAAAAAAAGCCAATAATTAAAAGAGAACAAATATCAAATAAAGAGAGATGAACATAAATTCTGTAAATTTTTAAAAATTGACTTGTTAAATAAAAACTTTTTTAGAAATCATGAATATCAAATAAATTTGTATAAATCAAACTGAATTTGGGATGTATTATATACTTTTCTGGAAATCATTTCCAAAGATGATTTCCACAAACAATAATATTTTTCAATATATTATGTAATATTATAATTTTTAAATGTTTTAATATTGTGCCTGTGGGGGGATGGAAGTTCATTTTGTGGCAGTAGAATTTATTTCATCTTTATGAAATTTAGTGTCCTTTTATGGAAAGATGGATTAATACAATCCAATTTATGAAACTGACAAAATCTAAGATAGATAACATGTTAATGTTTTCAATTGTTTCTTAGCTATAGGGAGCTTTTGTTCAAATGCCTCCTCCCTGAAAGTTCAGTGTATGTATTTGTGATAAATGGATTAGTGTGTGGTTAGTCACAGCTCTTCCCCTCTCCCATCCACTATGGTGTCGGTTTTATCCAGAGCTTTTAGAATTTGTTGTGCAAAAAAATCAGATAAACAAGTAGATCTCAGAGTACAAGAAAGGAGAGAAAACTACAGAAGCCGATTAATTTAAGTAATTTAAGAAGAAAAATATAAAATTATTGGTCAAAAATAAAAAGACATATCAAGAAAGTAGACGAGGCGGTGAAGAAAAGAAAAAAATCATTCTGTATTGAGGAGAAACTTTTTTATGCAGACAAGAAGTGAGAAGAATAAAGACATAGGTTTTAATCTTTATTTTTTTAATTAAAAATTTATTTATTTTTAGAGAGAGTGGAAGGGAGAGAGAAAGAGAGGGAGAGAAACATCAATGTGTAGTGCCTCTCACCTGGCCCCCACTGGGGACCTGGCCCACAACCCAGGCATGTGTCCTGACTGGAAATCAAATCTAAAGGAAAGTCCATGCCTCTCACTGTGGGAAATGTAGCCCTAATGTTTCATGTCTAAGAGAAAGCTCCAGTGGAACATAGGATGGCAAGCAGGCCCCATGTGTTTGACAGTGGGATTTCCTGTGGGAAATCAGGATAGTCTATTTCTTAGAATTAAAGCTTGCTCATGCTAAAACCTTTCTCTGCTGGGATCAAAAGAACTTATGCTAATGCATGCCTAGCTTCCTTAGACCCATATTGAGTTCTGCCTGAAACCTGTTGTCTTTCCATTTGCATATTTCTCCTTTTGATGCGCCTTCCTGGGCGTCTACCACTTAATGTAAATCTACAATGTATGCACAGATAATGAAGATCATTCTGATGTAATGTGTCCAAGAACAACAATAAAAGCTGATTGGGGCATAGCTCGAGGCCTCTCTTGGAATGATAAGAGAGGGGTCGCGTGGTCCCAGATTTTCTAGTCCAGTATATTCCATGTGGATTCATTCATACGTCTGCCATGGCATACGATTTCTGCTGGCCAGGATTTGTGATACAAACCAGTGACCTTTGGCTTGTGGCCCATGCTCAATCCACTGATTTATGCCAGCCATGGCCAAAACATAGGTTTTAAAGAAAATATGTGTATATATGTATATGACTCCCTTAGGACATTGGTTGAATAAGTGAAGTAAAAATTTAAATATTCTCATAAGATTATCTTTTTGATTCTGGTTCTCTGACAGAAGTAGATCTCAAAGTAGCTGATTCTTATATGGTTTATATATGAAACTCATGAAGGCAAAGCTGCCTTTGTTGAATAGTACATGAGGATTCAAGGGAGGTCTTCTGAGAAGCTGATGGAAATGTTTGGAACTCCTTAAGTCATGAGGATATACTTGAAAATATTTTGTAAACTTAAAAGTGACATGCATATGAGGCATGATTAATTATAAGAATGCTGTTAACAAAATATTATTAGGATCTGCAGCTCTTTATATGTCTGTTAGAATGCAGACTTCTAAGCCTGTCAACCTGAATTAACTCTACCAAATTCTACCTTTTCAGTAGGTTCCTTACATCACATTTATATGCCTCAAACTTTGAGACCCACGATATTTGTGGAACAGGGTATTTAAAAGCTGACAAGGAAGACTTACTTGTATAGGTCTGTATTCCCATATACAAAAGCAGAGTTTCTTATTTTCTTTTTTTTTGGGGGGTGGGGGTTATGTGTCTTGAAATAATAAGTGTTGACTTCATTTGGCTCAAATGAAAAATATTGTTTCCTTGTTCTTAATGTCCTGGGGAAAGCGAAGAGTCATTGCTGGAATCTGAGACTACATTTGTGTATAGGGTCTGAATCTACCCTTTTATTTGTACATATGTACTTTAATTTGTCAAATGTAAAATTATTTCATGTTATTTAAAAAATTATTAAAATTATGTTGCACTTAAACCAGTTGATCAACTTTTTGATTTAATTATAATTTGTGATCATTGAGAAAAAGAGGGATTAGTGAGGTCTTCCCTCCTTCCTTTCTCTCTTTCTAAATTTGTGTGTCTCTGGTATATATAAACTATCAGCCAGAGCAGAAATTTTGTGATAACCCAGAACACTTCACTCTAGTGTCTGAAGAGACAAATTTAGCTGAAGCGAGTATAGTTGGGTCTCCGGGGTGCTGGCTCTATATAACTGCATGGAATTGCCTGACCATGTGGTCTTGGCAGAGGTTAATTTATGGTTGCTTCATTGCTTCTTGTCCTCTCCCCCACATAATTCTATAATTTTGGGACAGAAATTTGGGGAACCACTTATCTACTTAACTGAGTCCTGTGACATCATTAAGAGAAATCAGGAGTATGGGCACCATTCAGCAAACACCACAGTTTGAGCCACACCTTGCTTAGGAAGATATATATATATATATATATATATATATATATATATATATATATATATATATATATGTGTGTGTGTGTGTGTGTGTGTGTGTGTGTGTGTGTGTGTGTGTGTGTGTGTGTGTGTATTTGAGCCACACCTTGCCTAGGAGGTTCTATATATATATATAAAGGTTTCTAGTACTTTTGAACTTTGATCAAGCATTACATGGCATTTAAAAGACAACTCATTTAGTAGCATAGTGAAATCACATGAATAGATTTGTACTTGATGTTTTTACAGTTTCAGTCAGGATATTAAAAAAGTTTGCATCAGGTAAGAGAGTATCAAACTGTCTATATCAGAAATGAGAATACAATTGCTTGCCATTAAGGTCTTAAAATTTAGTTAGAGATTCATCAGACCTGCAAATCAAATTATTAGAGGTTAAAAGTTTAAGACTTATGTGAAACTTTAGTGTGAATGGGGAAGCAATTTTGTAAAACCCTTCTTAGTTATTCTCACTTCCTGCTCTAAATCCCCACCCATGTAGCATGTGGTGCCACCCATGAAACAAGTGTTTCACAGGGTTTTTGGTTTCTTTTATTTGTGTATTTCTTTTTCTCCAGAAAATGGTGAAGGTAAAAATCTCTAAAATATTTAAACATTATTAGTTCTGTTCAGTTACCAATAAGCCTTTTCCTCTGTTTTTAATCACTCACCTTAATTTTTATTTCCTAAATTTAGGCTAGAAAATGAAGAGAAAAAAGCATTTTTATGGAAAAGTATCCAATGCCAGTTCACAATATATGCAGTGGGAGGTTTTCACAAACGAATTATTCTCTTTACATTCAGAGGGCTAACAGAGTTGACCTCTTGAGCAACTAGCCTTTTCCAGTAGCAAGTAAATTTCACAGTGGGAGATCTGCTGGTAAAACTATTGGAACCAGTGTGCCACCTACTGATATTTCCACATGTTGCAGTTTACTAGGAAAAGGAAAAAAAAAACAAAAAGAAACAAACAAACAAAAAAAAAAAATCCTTGGAAATTCCTTTTAGCAGACTGACTCAAAAATGATTCTCATACAATAATAAAATTTACTGCTTATTCTAAACGTTATTCACTATTTATGAAAATAATTAACTTTTTCCTGGTCTTCAAACTATCTTTTTTTAAACTGTCTATCTAATTTGTTAAGAAGTACCAAGTAATCAGGCACAAGATGGCAGAGGAGGGAGTGGAAGTCACACTAACTAACCTCCTCCCAGGATCAATCTGGAATTACAGCTAAATGGAGGAGAAATCACAAGGAATAAACAACTGAACAATAGAGAGAGAGCATACTTATAACCTTGGACAGACAAAAGAATGGGCTTCAGCACAGCCTGACTGATAAGGAGTGTGGTGGAGACTCGAGAAGTCTGGCTAGGCACCCATAGGTGGCAGTACTGGAAGAATAATTAAACAACTGGTTGGATACCCCTGAGAATTGTGAGGTCTAAAACCTAAGGTGAGATCACCAGCATAGAGCAACAGAGCCCAAAAAGTACAAAAACAAAACAAAACAAAACAAAACAAAACAAAACAAAACAAAACAAAAAAAAACAACCATCTGTGAATAGTCTCAGGGTTGCTTTCTGCTGGAGGCCATTGGTGGGAGATTCAAAGAGATGATTAGATGGGCCAACACACAAGTTTTCATTTGCAGATACTTACCCTGGGCTCCAGCAATGGCTGGGGCAAAGTGGGATAAAGATGCCTACAGTGAGAGTGGAGATGGAGACTTTGGGAAGAGAGCTAAGAGAGAAAGCTGCCAGGAACCTGGTGCTGACTCATCACCCATGCAGAAGCAACCATCCTGCTCAGGAAGATCATTCTCCTCTGAGCCGCAGAAGCCTAAGGAAAAACAATAGCCTCAAACCCAGGAAGTATTCTGCCCCACTCTATGGGGCTTAAGACTGACTGCTTAGTGCATAATGACTAGGTTAACAACTGAAGGAGATAGCCACAGACAGCAGACCCCTGGCAGTCTCAGAGCAGACTACCTAAGATCAGACAGGGTCAACATCTGACATCACCAGAGGTAGATCCAGAAAGAAAAAACAGTGGTAAATACTAAAGATTCCTGAGAGGAAATACACTGTGGTCATCTCCATGATTAGCAATATTTTTGTTCCTGCAAAGATTTTTAACATTAATTTCTTGTCCATCAAGTTTGTGCATATAAAGTCACTAGATTTCATATTACAGTTTATTTTCTCCTTTCTTATAATAGTCTTAATCTCTTTACACCTTTATTACTATTGGTTCATTTGTTGATAGTGAGATTGTGGATGGGAGTTACTATTGCTGATGTGTGTTTGTCTCCTGTACTCTGTGGTTTTGTTCTGGCAGCACCTGCAAAAAAGCATAAAATACATGGTTGGTTCCTTCAGTCACTGAGCTGGAAGGAAGGACCCCCCAAAGAATGACCCAACAAAAACCAAAACCCAATTACATCTAGAGAACCAACATAAATGGCATAAAGTTCACCCCAAGAGCACCACGCTCAAGAGATGAAAGAGACTGCACCACTGAATCTCACAGGTATCCTACTATATACATTCACACCACAAAATCAGGGAGTCAAAACAGATTATTTTAAGTAGCATAGGCCAAAAAAAAAAAAAAAAGAGTGTCACAATAATGGGAAGACAAAGAAAAAAATCCCCAATGGAAAGGAAAGGAGGAATTCTCAGAAAAAGTCCTAAATCAAATAGAAGCAAGTCAAGTGTCAGATATTGAGTTCAAAACAACGGTTATAAGGAAGCTCAATGAGCTCAGAGAGAATTACCAAAAACTACAGGGAAGCTAAAGAAACTTACTGCAAATTATATCCACATGAAAAAGGGCATAGAAACTATCAACAGGAATCAAGAGGAAATGAAGAATACAATTTCTGAATTGAAGAAGACAATAGAAGGAATCAAAAGCAGGCTAGATGAAGCAGAGGACTGAATCAGCGAGCTGGAGGGCAAGGTAGAAAAAACTCCCAGAAAGAGCAAGGAAAAAAAAAAGCCTGATAAAGGATGACAAGGGGTTAAGAGAACTGCAAAACAACATGAAATGTAATGATATCTATAAATAGGGTTACCAAAGGAGAAGAAGTGGAGCAAGGGATAGAAAATCTATTTGACATAGTAATGATGGAAAGCTTTCCTAATTTGATGACAGAAAAGGTCACGTAAGTCCAGAGAGCATAGAGGGTCCCTATAAAGAGGAACCCAAAGAGGCCCACTCCAAGACACATCATAATTTAGGTAGCTAAATTCATAAAGAGAGAATCTTAAAGGCAGCAAGAGAGAAAAAGGAAGTAACATACAAAGGCTACCAGCCAACTCCTCAACAGAAATATCTCAAGCCATAAAGGAATGGCAAGAAATATTCCAAGTAATGAAAAATAAAGAATGGGACCCAAGATTATTCTATCCAGCAAGGCTCTCAATTAAAATGAAAGGTTTAATAAGGAGTTTCTTAGACAAAAGAAGGCTGTAAGAATATACCTCCACCAAACCAGCACTGTAATATATGCAAAAGGAACAGCTTTAAGAAGATGAAGGAAAAGAGTGAGAGAAAGAGGAAACAGGTACAATAATGGTAAAATAACAATGACTCAATACCTATGAAAATAACCACAAATGGAAATGAATTAAATGTTCCAATCAAAAGACATAAGGTAGCTGAATGGATAAGAAAGCATGACCTGCACATGTGCTGCCTACAAGAGACCCATCTCAGAACAACGGACTGAAAGTGAATGATTGGAAAAATATTCCAAGCAAATAGACAGGGAAAAAAGCCAGGATAACAATTATTATATAAGACAGAATAGACTTCAAAACAAAGGCCATAAAAAGATACCCAGAAGGACACTTCATAATAATCAATGGAAGAATCCATCGAGTAGACATAATTATGGTAAACATGTATGTACCCAACATAGGAGCACCAAAATATATAAGAAAAACCTTAGAGGACTTCAAGAAAGATATAGATAACAACAAAATTATACTAGGGGATTTTAACTCCTCACTGTCAACAATGGATAGATCATCCAACAAAATATAAACAAGGATATTGTGGAAGTGAACTACACATTAGATCCAATGGACTTAACTGGTATTCACAGACACTTTCATCCCAAACAAATAAAACACACATTCTTTGCAAAAGAACATGAAATTTTTCAAACATAGACCACATGATAGGTCACAAAACAAACACTGACAAATTCAAGAAAATTTAAATCATATCAAGCATTTTCTCAGAAAAAAAGGGCCTACAACTAGAAACCAACCTCAAGGAAAAAACTCAAAAACATTCAAATTCATGGAGATTGACTAGCATACTATCAAACAATGAATGAGTTAATAATGAGATCAAGAAATAAATCAAACACACACTCGATTTTCAAACTGTATTTGTTTTGTTCTGGTTGAATGTTATTGTACATGGATTTAGAAACAAAGGAAATACTTTCCAAAAAACAAACAAAAAGTTCTCAGGAAAAAAATAAAAATGAATACTCAACAATCCAAAACTTATAGGACACAGGAAAGGCAGTAATGAGAGGGTATTTCAAAGTGATACAGGCCTACCTAAAAAGATGGAAACATTTCAAATATAACCTAACTCTACATATAAAAGATCTGGAGGAACACCAACAAACAAAGCCCAAAGGGAATAGAAGGAAGGGAATCACCAAAATCAGAGCATTATTAAATGACATAGAGACAAAAATAACAACTCAAAATATCAATAAAGCCGGAGTGTGGTTCTCTGAAAAAGATAAACAAAATCAATAAGGCATTGACCATGCTCACCAAGATAAAAAGAGAAAGGAACCAAATAAGCAAAATCAGAAATAGAAGAGGAGAGATTACAACTGATACCACAGAAATACAAAAGATTGGAAATAATTATTACAAACAACTATGTGCCCCAAAATTTTTTAAACCTGGGTGAAATAGACAAACTTATGGGAAAAAAAAAGAAACATAACCTTCCAAAACTCCAAAACTGAGTGAAGAAGAAGCAGGAAGTCTGAACAGACCAATAATGCCTGGTGAAATCAAAGCAGTAATCAAAAAACTCCTGGCACACAAAAGCTGTGGACCGGATAGTTTCACAGGGGAATTTTATAAAACATTTAATGAAGAGCTAACATCTGTCCTTCTCAGACTATTCTAAAAAATCTAAGAAGAGGGTGGATTCACAAACTCTTTTAATGAAGCCAGTATAATCCTAATCCAAAAACCAGAATAAAGACATAACAAAGAAAGAAAATCACAGGCCAATACCTCTGATGAACACAGACACTAAAGTTCTTAACAAAGTATGGCAAACTGCATCCAGCAATACATTAAAAAAAATCATACACCATGATCAAGTGGGATTCATGCCAGGGATACAAGGATGGTACAATATTTGCAAATCAATAAACTTAATACATCACATAACCAAAAGGAAAGACAAAAATCACATGATCGTATCAATAGATATGGAAAAAGCTTTTGATATGGTACAGCACCCACTTTGATAAAAACATTCTGCAAAGTGGAAGTAGAGGGAAGATTCCTCAACATAATAAAGGCCATATATGAGGGACCTACAGCCCACATCTTATTTAATGGGCAAAAAATAAAAGCTTTCCCACTAGGAACAGGAATAAGATAAATATTCCAACTTTCAACACTTCTATTCAACGTAGTATTGGAAGTCCTAACAACAATGATCACACAATAAACAGAAATAAAAGTCATCCAAATAGGAAAGGAAGAAACAAAACTGTCATTTGTTGCAGATGACATGGTACTGTACAAAGGAAACCCTACAGGCTCCATCAAAAATTGAATTGACCAAATAAATGAATTTGGCAAAACAGTGGGATACAAAGTCAATATTCAGAAATTGAAGGCATTTTTTACAACAACAACAAAATACCAGAAACAGAAATCAGGGCATAAAATACCATTTGCTGGAGCAACAAGAAAAATAAAGTACCTAGGAATAAACCTAACCAAGGAGGTAAAAGACCTGTATGCAGAAAAAATACACAACACTAAAGGAAAAAAATTCAGGAAGACACCAAGATATAAAACCATATAAGGTGTTCATGGATTGGAAGAATTAACATCATCAAAATGTCCATACTACCCAAAGCAATTTATAGTTTCAATGCAATACATATTAAAGTACTAATGACATATTTCACAGATATAGAACAAACATTTCAGAAATTTAAATGGAACAATTAAGGACTTTGAATAGCTGTAGCAAATGTTGAGAAAGAAGAATAAAGTAGGATGGATCACAATACCTTAGATCAAAATATATTACAAAGCCACTGCAATCAAAACAGTCTAGTACTGGCATTAGAACAGACACATAGATCAGTGGAGCAAATTAGAGAGCCCAGAAATAAAGCCAAGTCTCTATGGTCAGTTAATATTTGACAAAGGGGGCAGAATGATAAAATGGAGGAAAAATAGCCTCTTCAACATGTTGGGAGATCTGCACAGTTACATGCAAAAAAATGAAACTTGACCTCCAACTTACACCATACACAAAAATAAACTCAAGGTGGATAACAGACTTAAATATAAGTCGTGATACTATAAAATTCCTAGAGGAGAACACAGGCAGGAAAATCTCAGATATTTCATGCAACAGTATTTTCACTGATATGTCCCCTAGAGCAAGGGACATAAAGGAAAGAATAAACAAATGGTATCTCATTAAAATAAAAAGCTTCTGCATGGCTCAAGAAAACAGCATTAAAATGAAAAGAGAACCAACCATATGGGAAAAATATATTTGCCAATGATACCTCAGACAATGGTTTGATCTCCAAAAAATACAAAGAACTCACATGACTCCACTCTAGGAAGACAAAAAAATAAATAAATAAAATAAAACTAAAAAATGGGCAGAAGCCTTGAACAGACACTTCTCCAAGGAGGACATAAAAGGTCCCATATGAAAAGGTGCTCAGCAACGTCAGCCATAAGAGAGATGCAAATTAAAACCAAAATGAGATACCACTTCACACTGATTAGAATGGCCATCATAAACAAAGCAACAAACAGCAAGTGTTGGAGAGGGTGGAGAAAACTGAATCCTAGGGCACTGTCGGTGGGAATGCAGACTGGTGTAGCCACTGTGGAAAACAGTATGGAATTTCCTCAGAAAACTAAAAGTGGAACTGCCTTTTGTCCTGGCAATTCCACTGCTATAATTATAACCTAAGACTCCTGATACTTCGTTTCAAAGAACCTATGCACACTAAAGTTCATAGCAACATTTTTTTACAATAGCCAAGTGTTGGAAACAACCTAGGTGCCCATCAGTA
>PVJI01031258.1:0-13316 GCA_004026765.1 Micronycteris hirsuta
GACCCCACTCCAGCTCCCCGCACTCCCCGCTCTGCCTGCTCCTCCTTCAGCCGCCTCACCTGCTGGTGCCCGGTCTTGCAGTGCTCATCCATCTCCGCCTGTGGGACGGGCCCTTTGCACTCCGGGCAGAGGACCAGAAACAGCAGGCAGTGCGCCTCGTGGAGGGTCAAGTGGGCAGAGGCCACACTTCTCTTGCTGTGAGGTCAAGGGGGAAGAAACTCAGGCTCATTTCACAGTCTAAAACACGGAGCCCCATTTTATACTCAGGGTTGCTGGGTTAAGAAACGTCGAGGCCTCAAGCCCTTAAAATATGATGGTGAGGCCAGTCTTCCCTGTTGGTCCCCAGGCAGAACAACGCCAACTCACAGAACGAGTGCAGGAATGCTCTGCCAAGCTCTCAGTGTCGCCCAGGGCGAGTGAGGGCGAGTGAAAAGGAGCAGGAGGGATAGACCACAAAGGGGCCCCAGGAAAGTTTTGGGGGTGATGGGTAGGCTCCTTATCTAGACTGGGGTGATGGTTTCATGGTCATAGAAACATGTCAAACCCATCACATGGTACACTTTAAAAATGTACCATAAATGCAGCATATGTCAATTATACCTCAGTAAAGCTTTTTCAAAAAAATGAAATAACAAATACTAAATTCTTTCAAAGATTTTGTCTTGTTTTCAAGTGTTCCCCTGCCTGGCCCGCAGCCGGTTGAGAGTCCAGGCGGGCACTCCCGTGCTTGCTGCAAGGGCCGCGCCGACATTCGGAATCCCCGCAACTGGGGGGGTGAGGGGCCATCCACCGGCCCCCTGCCCCCAGGCGCCCCCGAGCAAACCCACAGAGAGACCCTGAGTCCTTTCTTGGAGACCCCAAAGAATGCAAGCTTCTGAGTCTCCCGGTTCCTGGGCATGGTGTTTCTTAAGACTCCTTATTACCAAGAAATGCCTCCTTTCACTTCAATCAGCTCTTGCTGTCATAGCGCAGGAGGAGGGAGGCTCAGTGCCTGTGTCCCTAAAGGCCCAAATGATGATGAGAGTTGCACACCCAGGTCCCTGGCATGGGGGAGGCGACCAGGGAGAAGCCAGAGCCCTGCTCCTGTGGTCTGATTCTGTGTGGCCCCGGCAGCTGGCTCAGAGGCTGCCTTGTTCTCCCTTCCTCTGTTTTTGCCCCACTGCCTGGCCCGGCCCTTCCCCCTCTGCTCTCCCTGCCGCGTCCCCTCAGCTCTTTCTCCTGCATTGGGTCAGACACCCAAGAGCCTGGGAAGTCTGGCTGGAGCAAAGCTCTCCAGTTCCTTCCTGGTTCCTGCCGAAGGTAGGCAGCTTCTATCGGCAGTGAGGCCCCTCAGTGGGCTGGGGCCCTGAGTTCGAGGCGCGGTCCTGGTCCCTGCTGTGTCTCCTCCCCCCGCCGCTCTGCAGCTCCTGCTCAAGGAGGGTGGGGTGGGGAGGTTGGTCCTGGACTGGTGTGCAGACCATATGATCAGAACCCCAAATTAGGACTATGAGTAGCCCAGCAGGGACAATTAGCCTGGCTCTTTGGCTTCAGGACTGTCCCGGAGAGTCTAGACTATCTCGAGGGGTGGGGGGGAGCGCGGTTGAGTGAAGTAAGGCCACGCTGACCACTCTTCGTCATCCCATTGTCCCATAGATCCCCAGGGTCTAAGCCTTCCTTCCCGAGGGGCCACGGTGCCCAGCCGGCCCCTCCCTGGTATTTTTTACACCTGGACCGTCTTATCCTCTGTCTGCCCTCTAACTGGGCAGCCTCAAGTCACCCCTCGAGAAGCAGTTCTTACCAGTTCCTGCACACCTGGACGGCTCCCTCCATGTCCTTGTCCCCGGAGTCTTCCTGTTGAGTTTCGTTTCTTGCAGAAACAAAACTGAAAGTGTTCCAGCAGCCCTGCCCACAGCTCCAGGCAGGGACAGGATTTTTTCAGAATTCTCAGTCAAAGGCTGCCCCACAGTTCCTGTGGCTGACCGGCCCCGCAGGAAGCCCCTCTGTGGTGTGGCCAGCCCAGCCGGCCCCTGCAGCCTCCCTCAGGCCGTGCTGCCGCTCTGCTGTCAGCACAGGCTGTTACCATAGCCCCGAGGGTGGGGGTCCTGGGGCCACAGCCCCTCCCTCCCCCAGGGCGTCTTCTTCGCTGCCCTGGGCTTCTCCGTGCCCTTCCACAGTGACCACCCCCTCAGCTGCTCCTGCCACTGGTCCTTCCTCTGCAGGAGAGAGAGAGCGTGCTGTGCTGAACTCGAAGGCTGCTGCCTGAGAGCAGCTCCTGGACTTCCTGCCTCCTGCTCTGGTCCTGGGTGGTGACGACTTTGAAAACAGGGCCCAGGAGGGGTTGGGGATGCAGGGCGTTGAGCACCAAGACACAGCTTGGTGACTTAGGACAATAGCTTGTCCCCCTGAGTCCCTTTCCTTACTTATAAATAATTACAGCAAACACAACTATCACTCTGACAAGGTGACAGCAAGTGAGGAAGGTTCTATCGTCATCATCCCTGTCTTCAGACTAAGAGACCGAAGCACTGGTGGGTGATGTCACAGGGGCATCGCACAGTCAGCAGGCAGCAGAATGAGGCCTGGACCTGGGCCGAGCAGCCCTAGGCTTCTCTCTCCCGGGAGGTCACAGTTTGGATCCTGATAGTGCCGTTGACTTTGGGCTTTTGTTTCTTCATTTGTGGGACTCGGGTGGGGACCTGGAGGATTTTAGGAGACCAGGTGCTCCCAAAAAAACTGAATGCAAAATTGCTCACATGTGAGTATGTGCCTGTGCCCAAGGAAGAGCTGACGTTTTTAGCAGACACTCAAAACAGGGCCACGCCCCAGACAGTTACAAATGACTGGACTCCCAGGTCTGAGAGTGAAAGAGATCAAGGCCTGTCAAAGGCAACACTGAATCTGGTGAATAGAGAACATTTGTTTTGTGTCCTTGTGTTCTGCTCTGAGCGCAGGGAAAAGAAAAGTGCAAGTAGCTCCATAACTGAAAATGATAAAACTGTGTATCTAATTGCTCAGGGAGTTGAAACATTTACAAACAATTGCAGCTTCATTAGAAACATTTGGACATTACAAACTTTAGGTTGGAATTTTTAGAAAGGGTTTAATGTATATTTCTGTTTCTCAGAATTTTATTCATAAAAAGTCAAGCTCACCTTTACTTATCTTCAACATTCATTTTTATTGTTTATAAGCATAATTAAGAGGTTAATGTTTAGCCCTGGTTACTGTGGCTCGGTGGATTGAGTGCCAGCCTGTGAACCAAAGCGTCAGCAGTTCAATTCTTAGTCAGGGCACATGCCTGGGTGTGGCCCAAGTCAAGATTTTATTTATTTGTTTTTAGAGAGAGGGGAAGGGAAAGAGAAGGAGAAAGAGAGGGAGAGAAACATCAATATGTAGTTGCCTCTCACGTACCACTACTGGGGATCTGCCCCAGAACGCAGGCATGTGCCCTGACTGGGAATTGAACTGGCAACCATTTGGTTTGCAGGCTGACACTCAATCCACTGAGCCACACCAGCCAGGGCTAAATAAATAAAATCTTTAAAAAAAGAAAGAAAGAAAGAAAGAAAGAAAGAAATCAGTTTCTTGAAACCTATCCACATAATTTTCTTAAAAAGATGTTAATGTGCAGTTAGAGAATTTTGATTGCGGTTTTGCCCATTTGTCTAAGCATTTCCATTTATTTCAACTTAACAAGCACACCGTGTACATAATTCTACAACAGCTGATAAATCCATAGCAGCTTTCCACTAACACACGAGGCTACCCCTCCTGGCGTTTGGAATGTCGGAATCAATAAGAGATCTCCGACGCCAGGGTGGGTGATGCTCAAAGTGCTAGGCATGGGGCCTGACCATTATCTGGGCTCCAAGTGCTCGGGGTGGGAAGACAGAAGCTTCCAAACTTGCCCACAAATTGGAATTGCTTGGGGAACTTCCAGAAAAACCACTGATGCCTGCCCAACCCCAGGGAGTGTGATCTCATTGGTCTAGCTTGTGGCTGGGACTTTGGAGCTTTTGAAAGGTCCCAGGCAATTCTAACATGCAGAGAAGGTGGGAACCACTGGGTAGGAGGAGAGGGCTGGTTCTGAGTTCCAGGCTGACACTGAGACTTGAGCCTTGGCTTTTCCACCTGAAGAATAAGAGAATGGAGCAGATGAGCTTCACTCAAGGCTCCGGAAGTGGAGATGTGCAGTGTGGGGACAGAAGCTTGGTGCTCACGGAAGAAAGACTGGGACTGGGTTGCTGCACAGGGGGATCAGCGGGTAGAAGTCTCAGGACAGCCTGTGCTTCCGCCTTATCACTGCCCTGTCCCTGGCTTAGCTGGTGAAGGATGAAGGGATCTGGCCCCAGGAGTGAGGCTGGGAGGGTCTAGGATTCGCTGAGCACCCAGCTCTCCGATCCTCCTGTAGGTGAGCTCACAAGAAAGCCCACCCAAGCCAAGGTACATCGGGGCTAGCCCAGGGTAGCACCCAGGAAGAGAAGAGGGGGGTGGCCTGCCAGATGGAGTGCTTCAGGGAGTTGGGAACGGGATGTGGAGGCTGCTTGTGCACCCTCCCCCGACTCTGACCATTCAGTAGGCCCGCTCCGGTGTGCATCGCCCCTCCCCCGCCCTGGGGTCCTCAGAGCTCACCCAGACCCCAGGCACAGCTGTGCTGACAGCGGATTCCAACCCACAGGCTGAGCGATGGTACAAGCAGGCAGAGGTGGTTCTTGTGAGTCTACACAGTGGGCGGGAGCAGCTTTCCAGAGGAGGATTAAGGGAAAGGCCCAGGCAAAACCTATAGCCACCTGCCAGACCCTCAGATTCATTCAGGTGCTGAATGAAAGGCAGTGTGCGGTAACAATAATAATCAAGTGATAGGAGGTAAGAGTGAATGAATGCTGAAGTGTTTTCTGTGTTCCAGGCATTATACTAATCATCTTACAGGCATTATTTTTTAAAAAGCTGCCCGACGGCTCTGGTATAACAACTATTAACCCCATTTCTCACCTATAGAAATGAAGGCACAGAGAGGTTCAATACTTTGCTCAAGGTCACACAGCAAATATCAGAGCTGGGATTCAAACCAGGGTGCTGTGACTCGGGGGTTTATGTACCTAAGCAAGATACCACCCACCCGCTTTGACAGCTGGTGGTTCGGGAGACTGGGTTAGCCCCCTGATTCCTTCCTCATCAGTGGATCAGTAGGACAAATCCCTTGAGCTTTGCTTTCCACTCCTGTCTGCCTCTAGGCATTCTTGTAAATATCAGCAATAATGAAAAAACTGAGACTTTCGGCCAAGATGGAGTTGGTAGACACACTGTGCCTCCTCGCACAACCATAGAGGAAAAAACGACAATTTTAAAAAACAAAAACAGCCAGATCTGACAGAAAATCAAACTGAGTGGAAGTCTGACAACCAAGGAGCGGGCGGAGCTGGGCGTAAGTGGGGTGGAGCTGGGCGGAGAGCGACGGTGAGACAGTGGTTTGTGGAGCGGTACCGGCAATGCTCCAGCTGCCTGGAGAGGCCCGTGGCAGGCGCACTTGGCCAAAATACGTCCAGTGCACTCGGGGAAACCCGAGGCTGGCCGACCAGGACCCAGCAGGGCCAAGACCGGTGGACTGGGTGGTCTTTCATTCTATCCCAGATAAACTGGGAGAAAAAGCTGGGGAGTGGAGCAGACCAAGCAACCCATCATCGCAGGGAAATAAAGCCTCAAACCACCAATTGAAAACACCTGTGGGGGTTGAAGCGGCAGCGGGAGGAACTCCTGGGTTCACAGGGGAGTTCATTGGAGAGACCCACAGGGACTTGGAACTACGCAAGCCTGCCCACCCACCCTGGACCAGCACAGAAGGACCCAACTTGCTTGTGGGTGGCAGGGGAAGTGCAGAGAGCGAAGCAAGCACCAATGTTTGGCCCCGCCCCCACAGGTATCGTCACAACACAACCTCAAGGGTTACCCCGCCCTGGTGAACACCTAGGGCTCCGCCCCTTAAAGTAACAGGTGCACCGAGAGAAAAAAAAAGACCCAAATGAAAGAACAGATCAAAGCTCCAGAAAAAATACAACTAAGTGGCGAAGAGATAGCCAACCTATCAGATGCACACTTCAAAACACTGGTAATCAGGAAGCTCACAGAATTGGTTGAATTTGGTCACAAATTAGATGAAAAAATGAAGAATATGCTAAGAGAAATGAGGGGAAATATACAGGGAACTAATAGTGATGGGAAGGAAACTGGGACTCAAATCAACAGTGTGAACCAGAAGGAAGAAAAAAACTTTTAACCAGAAAAAAATGAAGAAACAAGAATTCAAAAACATGAGAGGCTTAGGAACCTCCAGGACATCTTTAAATGTCCCAACATCCGGGTCATAGGAGTCCCAGAAGGAGAAGAGGAAGGTCAAGGGATTGAAAACTTATTTGAACAAATAATGAAGGAGAATTTCCCCAAGCTGGTGAAGGAAATAGACTTCTAGGAAGTCCAGGAAGCTCAGAGAGTCCCAAAGAAGTTGGACCCAAAGAGGAACACACCAAGCCACATCATAATGACATTACCCACGATTAAAAATAAGGAGAGAATCTTAGAAGCAGCAAGAGAAAAGGAGACAGTTACCTACAAAGGAAATCCCATGAGACTGTCAGCTGATTTCTCAAAAGAGACCTTGCAGGCAAGAAGGGGCTGGAGAGAAGTACACCAAGTCATAAAAGGCAAGGACCTACATCCAAGAATACTCTATCCAGCTAAACTTTTATTTAGAATGGAAGGGCAGATAAAGTGCTTCTCAGATAAGGTCAAGTTCAAGGAGTTCATCATCACCCAGCCTTATTATATGAAATGTTAAAGGGATTTATATAAGACATGGAGACATACCAACAGGGGAGTGGGAAGGGGAGAGAGGAGGAAAAAGGTACAGAGAATAAGTAGCATAAGCGATAGGTAGAAAACAGACAGGGGAGGTTAAGAATAGTATAGGAAATGTAGAAGACAAAGAACTTAGGTATATGACCCATGGACAAGAACTAAAGGGTGGGGAATGGGGGTGGGGTGGGGCGGAGGGGAATAAAGGGGGGGAAATGAGACAACTGTAATAGCATAATCAATAAAATATACTAAAAAAAATAATGTACATGAAAGACCTTCAACATGATAGACAGTCAATTAAAAAAAATTTTAAAAATGAGCTTTCATACATGTTGTCCTCACCCGAGACGCCCCCGAATGGAGGGTAGAGATGTAGAGGGGTGCCAGGGTGAGACGTGGGAGAACAGGAATCAGTGACAGGGCCACAGGGGCGGGACTGGAAATGACCATGAGTTTTTTCATGTATCTCTTAACTTTCGTCCAAGACGTTGGGTCTTTCTTGACTGTCCCACCCTGCACCCCCCCTACCCTTACATAAATGTCAATGGTTCTTCAGGGTCAACTCTGATGGTATCACTGACACAGGACCTACCTCCTCCATCTCTGGTTGTGGGTAGTTGCTTGTCTGTCTGTTGCCCCAACTCACCCCGCAGCCACCACGGGTGTAGGTGATCTGAGCCCCATCACCTTCTGCTGCAGGGTCCCACGTGCTCTGTGCCTAGGGGGCAGGGAGGCGCTGTGCTGGACTGCGCAGTGGTGGTCCCTCAGACGCCAGCTTTCAGGGAGGGAGGTGAAGGGTGTGTATCTGAGAAAAGCAGAGCAGAAGTCAGCAATCTCCCCCGCCCCGCCCCACCCCACTCAGAGCCCGCGGGTGCTCAGAGCAGCAACGATGGCCCTTTTCTTCTGAATTTTAAAGATAACACAATTTTACAACTAATGCAGGGTTTTGCTGTCTTTAAAAAAATGAGAATATTACAGATAAAGTGAAATTTCCGAAGCATTGCTGTTTGTCACTGGAGTGTGCAGCTAGGCACACTTGGGCCGGCACAAAAGCCTGTCCCCACTCCCACCACCGCATGTCCCCCTGCCATAGGCTGATATGATTTCATCATTCTGCTCCCGTTTCTGGCCAGTCGCCAGCCCTTCCCCAAGCCCAATCCCATAAAACGATGAGAAATGCTCTGCTGTGAGCTTAGAATTCCTCTCCAGGACACTGTGGCTACCAGCTTGGCAGCTGTCAGGAATTTCTGACAGTTCCTTCACGCCACGCCTGTGGGTCAGGGGCAGGGGGAGCGGAGCCAGTCCCTCCGACTGATTTGGCAGGCCTGCCCAACGCTACCTTTCACCCGAGGGGCCAAAGGGGAAGCCGAAGCTGTGCACTGCACCAGGAGGAAAGAATAGTAACGCACAACTCAGTGCATTGTTTTGAGGATAAAACGAGAAATCGTGTGTCCAACTGCACAAGGTCATGGAGGGTGGGAGAGAACATTAAAAGGTTATTTTAATAGCTGACTTTGAAAAGCGATGTTGGCGAGGTTTTCTTCTTTCAAGGGATCACTGCGCTAAGGAAAATGATGTAATGACAGAGGTATTTCACTTCCCAGACAAAAATTACACGGTGGAATTGTGCCCGCTTCTGTCGGCTGGCCCTGCCTGTAGAAGGATCCTGTGGTCGGAGTGGGCCCGAGTCCCGGGAGACGAGATCACAGAGGCTGCAGCCTCCCCAAGCACATGTTTGGGTGGGAGTTTGTTTTTCAGACCACATGCGATGCACCAAATGACTGGTCTCTGAATGCAGCTCCAGCCCAGGGGTATCCGCGATTGTGTTCGGGGCAGACTCCGGCCTGGCTGGGTGGCAAAGTCCGGGGACGCCCTGCTGGCTCTTGCTTAGTTGGCACGCAAAGGGAGGAACCTTGTCATTAAACGCGGGCAAGCAGCAGCAGCTCCGTGGCTTCTGCCTGCATTTGTGGTCCCAAGCACTTTTCCCTTCCCTTCTCCCGCCAGAGGTCTGTTCCCACACATTCCCAGTTCTTTTTCCTGGTTAAAGCCCCACCTCACCCTCTGCCCCAACCCATTCCCACCCAACCAGAGATCACAGCGCTCCTCTTCGTCCCCCAAAGGGACATTTCAGGGACAGTGGTCAGGGGCCTTATCTTTCTCTCAGGTGATTTGTTCAGATCTCAGCCGTGGTGCGGCCGCTTTAGTTGCTGCTGACTCTCATGGGACACGGGACACATGACCATGTGCATCAAATCTTTTGTTGTCACTTTTTGGGGGTGGGGGAAAGAGGAAAAATTCAGACCCCAAGCATCCTTTTATGATCAGAAATGGAAGTGAAGCTGCCATGCATAAAGCGTAGTGACGAACGGCCACTTAGACCTCATTTTACAGAATAATTAGTGTTTTAATCTTTAACAACGGAAACTTATATTCATGTCTTGAATGAAAGCATCCTTTCTGTGTCTCTGAGAGTTTCTGTCCACCTCGTTCCTGACATCACATGGCCTTTCTTTCACTGGTGTGCTGGAGCTTTCTTAAAATGGCTTGCCTGGCTCTGAGATACCATTACAGCCATCTCTTCCAGATCTCCCATTCATGAGGTCACGTGGGTTGCTTCAAATCGGCCTTGGTGGGAGTATTTACACCACAGAAACTGCAGACACTACCAATCAGGGCGTTCCTCCACAAACCCCAGAGAGATGGTGGTTAGACCTTTGGCCGCTCATCACTGCTTTTCCTGCTCAGTGACGCGGCAGGAGGTCCACGCGGGCAGCCAGGGGCACGTCAGGGGAAATCACTGAGAAGTGAAAAGATGAAGTTAGATAAAATTTTGTTATTCCTTAATGTATATCATGGAAGTGTAAACACTCATTCAAAGGAAAGTTACAGTCATCAGCTTTTTCATTGACATGTTAACTTATTTCTTCCCCCCAAATCAAAGAAGTATTAATATATTTGAGCCAATATGCCAGTATTGGTTAGGAAAAAATAAAAAGGTACCATGTCAAGTCAGCAGGGTGTTATTTTACAAAGTAGAGGGCATGATCTGGGTTGAATTATTCCCTTATCCACGTTTGTTATTATAAGATATTGTAGGTATGATATAACCCACCCCATTTTCCATTTTTGTGTGTGTTAATTAGTTTATTTAACAGCCAGGTGGCCCATATGCACTCAGCTCAGGGACCATGGTCACAAATAAAATAAGTTGTTCGCTCTTAGAGAGCTCATAGACTAGAGAAGTTAAGCTGGCCTGGAAAGAAATGAATGTAGTTGAACTTGATAAATACCAAGATGTACTCTCACCATATGAGTGTGTGCGTGCGTGTGTGTGTGTGTGTGTGTGTGTACCCTGGGATGAGGGGGTGAGGGTGGGGTGGGATGCAGACTGAAGGCTGGGTATATGGGAGTGGAAGAACACATTGCACTTGGGTGGGTACACACCTGTCGTCTCACACGGGTGTAGCAAGTAGTGGGAAGGGGGGCATTCAGCTTCCACCCTTTAAGAGGAGTGCTTAGCACATTAACATTTAATGTAACTACTCATGTGGTTGAATTTAGGTCTGCCACATTGTTGTCATTTTTTTTTTTTTTGTATGTCTCCTGTTTTTTGTCCCTTTCACCTCCTTTCTTGCCTTCTTTGGATTGTTTGAATATTTCTTAGAATTCTGTTTTAATTTACCCCTGGCTTTTGAGCTGTGTCTCCTTGCATTACTTTTAAGTTGCCCCAGGGATGACCATGGTACGGTGAAAACTGACTGTCTACGATGCCTAAGTTCTGATCCCTGGAACCTGCAAGCATGGTCTTATATGTCGAAGGGGACTTCGTATGTGATTAAATTAGGGATCTTGCGATGGGGAGATTATCCTAGGTCCTGGTGGGCTCCAAATGGAATCACAAGTTTTCCTAAAAGAAGGAGGCACCAGGAGATTTGACTAGAAGACAGAGGAGGAAGGACGCTGTGACGGCAAAGCAGGGAGATTTGAAGGTGCTCTGCTGCGGCTTTGAAGATGGGTGAGGGGGCCGTGGTCCAAGGAATGCAGCTCCGGAAGCCGGACAGGCAGGGAACAGACTCCCCCCCAGAGCCTCCCCAGGGGTCCCAGCCCAGCCCACCGCTTGGTCCCTGCCTGCTGCAACGGACTTGGGACTCCCGACCTCCGGAACTGTAAAAGGGTAACGTACATCATTTAAACTCACCCGCCCTGTAGGGATTTGTTACCGTAGCCATAGGAAATGGATCAAATTACAATTTATATCCTTAATGTTTCTTGGACTAATGCCAGCATCTTTGTTTCTGAAAATGTTGGCTGCTCCTCAAAGTAGCTGGCGAGAAGTCTGTGGTTTCCTTATATGTAATTTGACATTTTTCTTGGACAACTGTCTAGATTTTCTCTTTCTCTTTGGTTTTCAGCAATTTGATAATGATTTGCCTAGGTACGGTTTTCTTCATATTTATCCTGCTTGGGCTTTGCTGAGTTTCTTATATCTTTAAATTTATGCCCTTTGCCAAATTTTGGAAAAATTTGTCATTTTTGGCAAATATTTTTCTGCTCTATTATCTCTCTTTCTTTCTACAAGCCTGACTAAATGTACATTAGACATTTTGATATTTCCCCACAGGTCCCTGAGATTCTGTTCTTTTTTAAAAAAATTTTTTCTGTTCTTCAGATTGGATAATTTCTTTTATTAATTTTAATTTTAATTAATTTATTTTTATCCATACCCAAGGGCATGCTTATTGACTTTAGAGAGAGGGGAAAGGAGGGAGAAAGAGAGGGAGAGAAACATCAATCAGCCATCTCTTGTATGTACCCTGACCGGGGACTGAACCTACAACCCAGGCACATGACCTGACTGGGGATTAAACCTATGACTCTTCAGTTTACAGGATGATGCTCCAGTCAACTGAACCACACCAGCCAAGGCCAGACTGGATAATTTCTATTGATCTAGTTTTAAGTTCACCGACTCTCTCTTCTGTCATCATCTATCTGCTGTTAATATTTAATTTCAGTTTTAGAATTTCTACTTGACTCATTTTTATAGTTTTTTTAAAAGATTTTATTTATTTTTAGACAGAAGGGAATGGAGGGAGAAAGAGATGGGGAGAAACACCAATGTGTGGTTGCATCTCATGTGGCCCTCCTGGGGACCTGGCCTGCAACCCAGGCATGTGCCCTGACTGGGAATCGAACTGGCGAACCTTTGGTTCACAGCCCAGGCTCTGAGCTACACCAGCCAGGGCTCATTGTTATAGTTTCTATCTGCTGAGATTTCCTATCTGTTCATTAGGAGCATTTTTCTTTATGTCAATGACTGTGGTCACTATAACTTTTAAAAAATCTTTTTCTACTAATTACAATATATGGGCCATTTTGGCATAGGGCTCTATTGATTGTATTTTCTTTTTTAGAATTGGTCCCATGTATCTGTTTCTTGTCAAACAATATGGGAATGAATCTAGTACACTGTGACTATTATGTTGTAGAGACTCTGGGTTCTATTGTAGACCACTGAAAAGCATTGAGTTGTTATTTTTTTATTTGTATTTTTTAAAGATTTTATTTATTTATTTATTTATTTATTTATTTTTAGACAGAAGGGAAGGGAGGGAGAAAGAGAGGGAGAGAAATATCAATGTGTGTTTGCATCTCACGTGGCCCTCCTGGGGACCTGGCCCGCAACCCAGGCATGTACCATGACTGGGAATTGAACTGGCGATGCTTTGGTTCACAGGCCAGCACTCAATCCACTGAGCTACACCAGCCAGGGTTCATTGTCATAATAATTTAAATATTTATTTAAATATTTAAATACTGTATTGAGAAGATATAGGGAAGGAAAGGAGAAATGGGTGGGTTCAGTGTAGTAGGATTTGTGTAAGAGGGATGATATTTCTTTTACACAGGAATTCAATAGAGAGCTTCTAAAATTGGGAAGTTACAAAATAGTTTAGTTATTTTATTTAGAAATATGACATTTGATATTTAATTTATTTAGAAAGTGCTAGAAGTAGTGTCACAAGTGTGTGCCTCTGGGCACTGGGAAGAGACAGGGTAGGCGGAGTGGTTCATTTGTTGTTGTTAAAACAATCTGTTTAGTGCTGTTGAACATCTTGCTTTAGTTTGTTATTGGGCATCTCAGCCTCTGGTGCCACCAGGGGCTGGGAGAGCAGAAGAGACACCAGGCCGACACAGTGACGACCACTAACGATGAGATTAGAAATGTCACTAAGAGAATGATCTCTGTCATCTTCCATTCTGGGGAGACTTCCATGTAGGGGTTCTGATGGGGAAAGCAGGCAGGTACTACTGATTAGACCACACAGGCTTAGTTTACCTTGACAGCAGCTGGTTGGTGGGAAGAAACACCCAGTGTCCAGAATAACCAAGAAATTCTAGGGTTGGTGGTTGGGAGAACACTCCCACTTACATACAAGCCGACGCTCCACCTCTCTGTCTCCTTCCTCCACCCACACTTCCAG
>PVJI01031259.1:0-13307 GCA_004026765.1 Micronycteris hirsuta
GGATCAGGGAAGTTCTCCTTCATTATTTGTTCCAATAAGTTTTCAATCCCTTGGTCTTCCTCTTCTCCTTCTGACACCCCTATGACTCGGATGTTGGGACATTTAAAGATGTCCTGGAGGTTCCTAAGGCTCTCCTCATTTTCTTGAATTCTTGTTTCTTCATTCTTTTTGGTTGAATGTTTTTTTCTTCCTTCTGGTCCACTCTGTTGATTTGAGTCCGTTTCCTTCCTAACACTATTGGTTCCCTGTACATTTCCCCTTATTTCTTTTAGCATATTCTTCATTTTTTTCATCTAATTTGCGACCAAATTCAACCAATCCTGTGAGCATCCTGATCACCAGTGTTTTGAACTGTGCATCTGATAGGTTGGCTATCTCTTCATCACTGAGTTGTATTTTTTCTGGAGCTTTGATCTGTTCTTTCATTTGGGCCATTTTTTTTTCTCGGTGCACCCGTTACTTTAAGGGACGGAGCCTTAGGTGTTCACCAGGGCGGGGTAACCCACGTCATTGGGTTGTGAAGTTTTCTGGGGGCGGGGCCTGAGAGAACAATGGTGCTTGCTCTGTTCTCTGCACTTCCCCCGCTACCCACAAGCAAGTTGGGCCCTTTTGTGAGGGCTCTGGGGTGGGTAGGTGGGCTTGCGTAGTTCCAAGGCCCTGTGGGTCTCTCCTACGAACTCTCCTGTGAGGCTGGGAGTTCCTCCTGCTGCCACCTCAGCCCCCACAGGTGTTTTCAATCAATGGTTTGAGGCTTTATTTCCCCCGATGGTGGGTTGCAAGGTCTGCTCTTCTCCCCAGCTTTCTCTCCTGGTTTATCTGTGCGTGAATGAGGGACCGCCCAGTCCACCAGTCCCAGAGCCGCTGGATTCAAATGAGCCAGCCGCGGGTTTCGCTGAGTGCACCAGGTGAGTTTTGGCCAAGCGCGCCCGCCATGGGCCTCTCTGGGCAGCTGGAGCGTTGCCGCTACATCTCCACAAACTGCTGTCTCACTGTGTGCTCTCCACCTGGCTCCGCCCCACTTACCGGTCTGGATGAATGTGTCTTCTTTAATCCTTGGTTGTCGGACTTCCACTCAGTTTGATTTTCTGTCAGTTCTAGCTGTTTTTGTTTAAATTGTTGTTTTTCCTCTTTTGGTTGTGCGAGGAGGCACAGTGTGTCTACCTACACCTCCATATTGGCCAGAAGTCCTCCCAAACATCTTTTTGATGGTGACAGCAGCTAGTTTCATTACCAAAGTGTCATCCATATTATTATGGCCACCCCCCGACCAACTCTGCTATCTCTCAGAGCTGTATTTAAGCATCACTTGTAAGAGATGTGTATCTGGTGACCTATCACTAGATGACCACAGGGAGTCGTGTGACAACTGGACATCAAGTCAATTGACCACTGACTGAGCACTTCCTATGGTCAAGATATAGCTGTTTTAGTTACTGGCTGACTCTTAGCACTAACCTTACTACAAAATTCAGAGCTTACACAGCCAAGGCGCCCTCAAATTCATGTTAAATAACAGTGAGTGGCCATTCTAGTCTGAGCAAAAGTACAGGACAGAGCAGGAAATCAATAAATGAAAAATGCTACTAGTGTAGTAAGAATATAAATAAGATATTACAAAAGGAAAGGAGTCTGTAACACTGAGCTTGACATTTGGTGAAGTCTCTTTTCCATTTTAGGAAGGCAAGGAAGCTCAGCTACAGCAAAGAAACACTCTTACTTTGTATGGTCTGTAGTATCCATCGACACAGGTTTCGCAATTGATTCCCATGGTGTTCTGCAGGCAGTTTATGCAAACCCCTCCTCCTTGGTACTGTCCAGCCATATTCAAACTTTTCTTCTCATTTGCAACACTTTCATCATAGTAACAGTCGTTCGCTTTATTGTGGCAATTACATTCTAGAAGAATATTTTCACATCTGAATTAATATACATATTTTGTCCTATATAAAGAAAGTTTTTTCCTTCAAAAGTAAGTTTCTATGATTATAAATGAACTTAAAGTTATAGAACAATTTTAATAGGATATGGGCAGTCTTGTGGAGGGCAATCGGAAATAGCTATCAGAATCATGAATGTGCACTGTTGCTTGGCCCATCCGTCTATCTCTTGCAGAAGCCCTTGAACACTTCTCAATGACATATACAGGGTTCATCATCGCACCATTGCTTATGTTGATAAAAGACTGGTAACAACCAAAGTACCCACAAATCGGTAGCTGTTTTAATTATGTTACATTCATATAACGGAATTCTATGCTACTGTTTTTAAAAGCAGCATTTTATACTGCTAATATAAAAAGATTTTCTTTCAAGATGTATCATTAAGTATAAAAGCAGTGCGCACAGAATGGCGCTCATAGTACGTCAGGTTCTGTGTATAAACTGTGAGGGTTAGGAGTATGTCAATATGTGCTTTATTTGCATAGAAGTTTTAGGAATAACATACTAGGAAATAATAAAAAGTGGAAAAGATGGATACAGAGAGAAAGTAATACTTTTTTATGTACTTGAATATATTGTTAGATTTTAAAATCTTGTGACCGTATTGCCTATTTAAAAATTAAACCCAAATTAACAAAGAGTACATTAACCTATGAGAAAGGAAATCTCAGATAAAATATCAAATCCATAAACATACTTTTAGGCCTCAATAGTTTGAATTTTATTACAGTAATTTGCAGTTTTGGGAACTCCTTAAATACCTGAGAAAAAGATATCTATTAATTACAAATATTGTTAAGTCAACATAAACTGAAGCAGACTAAGAGAGGAAAAATCTACACATCCTTCCAATTCCCAGAGGACTTACCTTCACACATGTTACCAGAAGAAATGGTCCCTGGTCTCCAGGGCTGCTGATGGTATCCAGGGCAACACCTACTGCAGCTCTCTCCACAGGTGTTATGTTCACATCGACACTGTAGTTTCTAGATAACAGGGATACAAAATTGCCTCCAAAAACTAACGTATTTTTCTTCATTTTATTTTAAAAGGAATATCTCACACTCAAATACATAGCAAGGCTTTACAACTGAGGATATATGGCTATACCAAAGCAAGCTGATATTTAATTTTAAGAACAAAATATACCCCAGTGCACTGTTGGTGGGAATGCAGACTGGTGAAGCCACTATGGAAAACAGTATGGAATTTCCTCAGAAAACTAAAAATGGAACTGCCTTTTGATCCAGCAATTCCACTGCTGGGATTATACCCTAAGAGCCCTGAAACTACAATCCAAAAGAATCTATGCACCCCAATGTTCATAGCAGCACAATTTACAATAGCCAAGTGCTGGAAACAACCTAAGTGCCCCGCAATGAATGAGTAGATCAAAATACTGTGGTACATTTACATGATGGAATACTACACAGCAGAGAGAAAGAAGGAGCTTATACCCTTTGCAACAGCATGGATGGAACTGGAGAGCATTATGCTAAGCGAAATAAGCCGCGCAGTGAGGGGCAAATACCATATGATCTTACCTTTAACTGGAACATAATCAACAAAAGAAAAAAGCAAGAAAAACATAACCAGAGACATTGAAATTAAGAACAAGCTAACAATAGCCAGAGGGGAGGGGGGAAGGGGACTATGGGGAGAAGGATTTTCAGGAACTACTATAAAGGACACATAGACAAAACCAAGGGGGAGGGTGGAAGCAAGGGAGGGAGGGAGATTTGAATGAGGTAGGGGGAAGGGGAGGGGAGAGAATGCAGACAACTGTAATTGAACAACAATAAAGTAATTTAAAAATTTAAAACAAAGAAAAAAAACAAAATATACCCATGACCTGGTTATAAACAAAAGTGAGGAGGAATAAAGCAAAATTGAAATATGGGTTAACTAATAAAAGCTTTTCAAAAAGGAGACACTGACTTTAAGGGTTTGAAAGCTCCCATTAATAATCTTCTTGAGATTTATCTCCATATTTTCAGTATCAATAAGAGAATAATCCTACTTAAGAGTTCAATTAAAACAAAGATTGGAGCCCGGGCTGGTGAAGCTCAGTGGATTGAGCGCGGGCTTGGAACCAAAGGGTCCCGGTTCGATTCCCAGTCAGGGCACATGCCTAGGTTGCGGGCCAGGTCCCCATGAGGGCCATGTGAGAGGCAACCATACATTGCTGTTTCTTTCCCTCTCTTTCTCCCTCCCTTCCCCTCTCTCTAAAAATAAATAAATAAAATCTTAAAAAAAAAAAAAAACAAAGATTGGAAAAAATAAGAAGTAACTTCGTGTAAGTTGTTTAAAATAAGAAGAGAGGATGTCATCTTATTCACTGAATATTATGCCAAAACAGATCAACTTTATCTTGATTTTAGTACCACAAAAATGGAAGAGAGAAAAAACGAGAGGAGGGGAATCCTCCCTTTAAAAAATGTGAGCATAATAACTGCATGTTTTTCGTATGCCTGTCTTTCAGAAGAAGGGCTTCAAAATTCATAAGGTCACTGGATTGTACAGTTTAAAGTGATTAAAATGGTAAATTTTGTATTTTACAAAAAAAATCATAAGAAATATTTAATTAGAAATATATTCTACAAGGAAAAAGCATAATGAAATTGTTGAAAAAATGGAAAGTTTATAGTGACCTAACCAAAAAAGAAAAAATAAACCAATTATCAGAAAATCTTTTTGCAGCATGACTTTATACATTTCAACATTTGCCTTGAATTAAAAAAGCACAATGCAAGCATTACAGCTACAACTTCTATTTTGATATTTAAGCAAAATGTGAAATACTAGAACTCACCTTTGCAATTTCATCCCATGGGCAGCTGCTGGCATGGCCGTAACAGATACACATCCCTCCAACAGAAATGTCTTTTATTGAATAGTAGTACTAAGGAAAAAGGAAGTTACAAACAAAATTAAAGCCTCTTTAATTTCAGTGAAAAGAAAATGTTGGCACTCCAACAAATATCCCAGTTGTTACTGGTAATCTTAAAAATCATTAGATTTAAAATGCATTTTAAAATATGTCATACACAAAGAATTTTTATGTTTGTTAAAATGAATAATGTTCAATTAGATCATCAGCAGAAATCAAAGAAGTTTAAAAGAATTTTTCAACTTGGCTGCATCTTAAATGAAGGCAGTCATATTCAAAACCGATGCTACTGAAAACCCTAAAAAAAATTGCTAAATTGAATACAATGCTGTATAAAAAGTATAATAACTCATGAGCAAGTAGGATTTATCCCAGAAAAGTAGTTAATTTAATACACAAAAGTCAATAAGTTTAAATCACCACATTAACAGAGTACAGGAGAGAAATCCTATGATCATTTTATTAGATTTTTAAAAAACATTTTAAAGAATTCAACACCATTCATAAAAACACTTGGCAGACCAAGAATAGAAGAGAAATTCTTCAGTCTAATATTAGGGATCTATAGAAAACCTTGAACTAATAGTAAGAGTTTAAATGCTTTCTTCTTGAATTCTCTTTTCACCATTTCTATTCAACATTCTGTGGGAGATGCCGTCCAGTTCAATAGTGCAAGAAAAAAGAAACCAAGGGCATACAGAGTGTATAATAAGACTAAACTGTCATTTTTTGTAGATGATATTAACATATACATAGAAAATCTCCCCCAAAACTACTAGAAATAATATATGAATTTGGTGATGCCTCAGTGTACAAAATCAATAAACAAAAATGAATTGCATTTCTATATGCTAGAAATGAACAAATGGAAAATGAACTTAGAAAGTACACTATTAACACTAACATTTAAAAACATAAAATACTTAAGAGTAAATTGACTTAAGATGTGCAAATAAACAAATAATAAAACAGTGCCAAGAGGAATCGAAGAACACCTAGATAATAAGGAGATAATAGCATGTTCATGAACTGGATGATCCAATAATATCAAGGTGGCTTACAAAATTCTCCCTAAATTGATCTATAGAATCAATGGAATCCCAAGTGAAAATCTTAGCAGACACTTTTCTTTTTTGGAAGAAATTAACAAACTGATTCTGAAATTTATAAGAAAATACAATGAATTTAGAATAGCCAAAACAATCTTGAAAAATAACTGAGTTCAAGACTTACTATAAAGCTACCATAATTTCCGAAGTCTGTTATTGTGCATAAGGATAAACAAATGTATCAATGAAATAGTACAGAGTCTAGAAATAGACCCACAATAATAAGATCAAATAATTTTCAACAGGGTGCCAAAACAATTTAATGGGAGAAAGGAAAGCCTTTTTCACAAATGGTGCTAGAACAATTATATATGCATAAAAGAACTTTGACTCTTATTTCACATCAAATACAAAAATTAATTTGAAAGGATAATAGATACAAAAGCTAAAGCTATAAAGCTTCTGGAAGAAGATATAAGATAATGTCTTTGTAAACTTGGGAAAGGCAAATATTTTTTCAGAGAGGAAACAGAAAGCATTAACTATGAAAGGAAAAATGATAAATTGATTGTCATCAAAATTAAACCTCTACTTAGGAAAGTCATAGTTAGGAAAGTGAATAGGCAAGCTCCAGACAGAGAAGATACTTGCAACATAGACATATCTGACAAAGGACTTGGAGAGAGACAATCCAATTTGAAAACAAACAAAATTTTGATCAGACACCAGTAGATACATGGTCAACAGTAGTTATCAGGGAAATGTAAATTATGATAAGTAGATGCCACTGTGTGCACATTAGAACGGCCGACGCGAGGGACTGGCAACCCAAATGAGTGAAAGTATGTGATGCAACCAGAACTCTCGGACATGCTGCAGAACAGTGCGACTACTTTTCATAACACCTAGCAAATTCTTAAAAATTAAACATACAGATACCCTGTAACTCATTCATTCTACTCTTAGTTTTTGAAATCCAAGGTATTTGAAAATGTCCTTTTACACTTAACTATACACTTAAATCTGTAAGTTTTATTGAATATAAATCATATTGAAACTTTACATTTTTTTTAAAGAAAACAAAAAAACGGAAACACCCCTCACTTGCTGAAGCTCAGATGTGGAGCCAGACTAGAAAGTGAAGAACAATGACCACTATGTTCTCTACATTATGGCATTATGGGATGTGGTGGAGTTGAGGGGACCTGAGGACAGGGTGTCAAAACAATCACCTATCTTAAAGGTGGCACTTTCAACAACCACATAAGAATAAAATAAGAAGGCCACCTGGGAAGAAAAAGCTCACCAAAAGGAAAAGTATTTCCTGTAAACAAGATAGACTTTTCACAATGGTTAGGAGCTCTATACAGACTTACTCGTCTTGTAACAATAGGATCGAGGTCTTTTGGGTCACGGTGGCTTAGGGTCATGAGATCTGCGTTGAGGGTTCTAATGCGTTGTAAGCGAAGGCGGATGTATCGTGCAGAAGTAAATTCCAACAACTTGGGGGAAAGGTCATCAGCACTTGGTCTGCCATTGATTAGTGATGTATGAATCTAAAGGTATCAGAATAAATAAATGTCAGTTGTAAGCATGCAAAAATATAGCGCTAGTTCAATTTCAGGACAAAGTCTTTACAGAAACTATATAAAATCAAGACAAACAACTAGGTGTTTGCAGAAATATAGCATTTGTAAACTACTTGCAAATATCATGAGCACAATATGTCTTTCAATTAATTTGAAGTTACCCATTCTAGTGTCTCAGAGATTGCTGGAAATCTTTTAAGAGGAGCACTTAGCCTCGTGTGGTGAGGGCATTTTAACATGTATCAGTAGGCTATGGCTTCTCTGAAACAAATTCTCAATGCCAGGCATAGATAGACCTGGGAGAGTGGGACAAAGTGCCAGAAAGCCTTGTCATACCCACTTCCTTATTTAAGAATCTCTGCTCTTGAAACAATGCAGGGCTTACTGCAGGGTTCCTGCTGCACAGATCACTTAGGAGAGATTTCGTAGCTTTATCTCACCAAGCCAGCTGCTAGGGAGGACTGGTTTGTTTTGGATTACACTCTGACTTGAATGGAGTGTGTACAGTCTGGGCGTGTTGAGCACTGAGCTGGAATACCTCACGAGCCATCTCAATCCTCCACACCACCAAAGAGAAGTAGAACTTCGTGGAGAAAATCGGGAACTATATCTTTCAGAGGCACTTGAGCTCTCTCTTTAATATTTTAACAAATGTCCTTGCCCCAATGACAAGGGAAAGAGGCTCTGAGAAGGACCTGATGGAGTTATTAAATCACAGCAAAGACTGAGAAATCTCCTTGAAGGGAAGAAATCAGTGAGGTGATAATGTATCAGTTATGAGATTAACCATCGGTCAACACGAATCAATGATCCATTAATCTGTACTTTGTAATCTTTACTATGGGAGATGTATTTTGAGTGTTTCATGTTAACTCTTGTGATGGCAATCTTAACATTTGAGGTGGGGGGCAGGGGACTCTGATGTAAAACAGACATCCCTTCAATGGGCACAGTACCTCTCCATGCTCCAGGGGCACCAGCCTAGAATAATACGAGGTGCAGATCACTTCGTCATCAGCCCTGTAAGTGGGTGGTCCC
The DNA here is from genome assembly GCA_004026765.1 of Micronycteris hirsuta. Lineage (NCBI taxonomy): Eukaryota > Metazoa > Chordata > Mammalia > Chiroptera > Phyllostomidae > Micronycteris > Micronycteris hirsuta. Next base: position 8,507 of record PVJI01031259.1, read on the forward strand.
CGCCGTGGGGTTATGTTGTAACGAGTCAAACACTCCGTGTCACTAACTGCATAATACTGCCAGGGACTGAACTTGGTGCCATCCAGGGAACGCTCCAAAACCCAGTTCCCAGGCCGAGGGGCATTAGCAGCTTTGATGATAACATAGGCGACTTGAAAGACCTGAAACAAAGACACTGAAAAATCTCAATCAAGAATCAGTGGCAACTGTTCAAAAACCCCAGTTTCTCTGGAGAGAACTCCAATGTCTCCAATGCTTTTGAGGATAGCTGCTTATAAGTTAAGTGTTAATCAGAAATGTGTCTTGTGAGTGTTCTCTTGGTGGTGTCTGTTTTCAAAGTAAATTAAATAAATACTCACAAATAAATGTGTATTATTCTAAAGTTATCAATACATAAGTGCTTGCTTTCTTGCTCCTAATATCTTTCTCAACCTGGATTCTGAATGATAATAGTTGTATTATATTACATTAATAGTAGTGTTAAATATATTTTCATAGTTATTTGGAGATAAAACATCTGAATATGAGAAAAAAGTCCTTCCACTACATGTGTCTACTAAAATGGCTGACATTCAAAACACGCGCCACCAAATGCTGGTGACGGTATGCAGCAATAACAGCTCTCGTTCATTGCTGGTGGGAATGCACAGTGGTACAGCCGCTTTGGAGGACAGTGTGGTCATTTCTTACAAAGCTAAACATACTATTACCATACAACCCAGAAGTTGCAGTCCTTGGTATTTACCTAAATGAATCGAAAACTTCCATAGGAGAACAAATAAATTGTGATACATCCAAACCACCAATATTATTTAGAGATAAAAAGAAATGATGTTTCCTACAACAAAAGGACACAGAAGAACTTTAAATGCATACTGCTAAGTGAAAGAAGCCAGTCTGAAAGGCTACATACTGTATAATTCCAACAATATGACATTCTGGAAAAGGTAAAACTACAGAGACAGTACGAGGATCAGCGGCTGCCACGGGTTAGCGTGGAGGGAGGAATGAAAAGGCAGAGCAGAGGGGATACTCAGGGCAGTGAAACAGTATGATACTGTAATGGCGGGCACGTGTCACTATGTATTTGTCAAAACCCATAGGATGCAGAACACAATGAGTGAACCCTCATGCAAATTTTGGACTTAGTGAATAATGAGATGATAATATGGGCTCATCAATTGAAACCAATATTCCACACTAACACAGGATGCAAATAATAGGGGAAACAGATGGAGAGGAATGAGGGGGAATATGGAAACCCTGTCCTTTACACTCACTTTTCTGTAAACCTAAAAGTGCTCGAAAATAGTAAGGTCTATTAATTTAAAAAATTGGAGAGTAGAAGAGAAAGAAAGAGGGAACCAGGGGTGTAGATGACAGCTGAAAGCGTGAAGAAACTAGCCAGGCTGACCTTGGATTGGGAAGGGACCCTCACAGGTGCCCAGCCTATAATCCAGCGCTGAGAAGGAACCACCTCCCCACAGCCAGCCCCTGCGGGAGCACTTGTGTCAGGGAATTCACTTGCTCCTAAAACAGTTCTTTATTTTATGAAAACTTCCTGTTAAAGGGCCTTTCTTTCAACTGACTCAGGGTGCCCCATAAATTCTATGCTCTGGAGCTACAGGAAAGATGTTGATTCCACCTTTATGCAACTGTCCTTCAAACTTTGAACATAACTATCATATTTCATCTCCAGAGTCCAAAGTTTTCAGCATCAACATCCTTTTTTTTTAAGATTTTATTTATTTTTAGAGAGAGGGGAAGGGAGGGAGACAGAGAGGGAGAGAAACAGCAATGTATGGTTGCCTCTCACATGGCCCTCACTGGGGACCTGGCCTGCAACCCAGGCATGTGTCCTGACTGGGAATCGAACCGGTACCCTTTGGTTCCCAGCCCGTGCTCAATCCACTGAGCTACACCAGCCAAGGCGCATCAACATTCTGATTTCCTGAAAATATCCATCATTTAATAGGACCTCATCATCTAGTCATGATGCTCCGGACACCACCTTGTTCTCATGAACTGAGTACAAAACTCTAAATACTTTCTGAATTGGGAAGAACTTGGTGAAAATATTATGTCCCCCTTTTTTAGTAACTCAGCCTTAGCAAGCATTCACTTCTGTAGTAAACAGATTGGTAACACAGGTGGGGGTTGCAAGCAATAACCAAGAAATGACTTCTTCCATGCCAACTGCTGTTTTATCCAGATTTCCTCAAACCCAAATTGATAGAGGTGATTTTTTAAAACAAAGTCAAGTACTTTTTTATTTTTAAAATACACATATAGCATATGTATGCAAATGTGTACGTGTGTTTATATGTCTATCTACATATATGTGTGTGTGTCAGGAAGGAAGTTGTTACTCACTTCTCTGCATCTTAGCGTCTCTGGGCTCTTGGTTTCTTGTTTTTAGTTTCCCTCATCTTAGCCCTCATCGATTTCGGAAACACAAGATCCCTTTGAAATGTACCCACCACAAACCAAACAACTTTACATCCATCTACTGAATCGTTCCTTGGGAAGGACAATTTTATCTTAATATAATTATTCTGCTGAGGTACAAGAAATGTCCCCCAACTGAGTTTCACCTGCAAGCAACATGAAGTGTGGTGCTCTGACATGCGCTATGCAACATGGTCATGCGCTATTTTCTTCTACAACGCAACCACTGTTTCTACAGCCCACTAGAAGCGAAAGAAAGTTCTCAGATTTAAACAAAGAGGAAAATCAGGAACTCTGTATTTGCTCTTAATACTTGAATCTGGAGTTGAATGTCCAATGTTTAAAACTCTAGAACCATCTTTATTAATTAAAATCATTTTTAAAAATTAAAATAATGCAAATGCTACTTTGTCCTAGCATAAACAACTCAGGGAAATTCTTCCATGAACATAATTACATGGTTTTTCTTTTAAGGAGTTTATTTTTAAAAAAATCTTTCCTCCAATGTTATAATTCACACATTCCATAATTGACATGTTTCCCTGATTTACTCTGTTTTAACATTACTGAAATCCCCAAACTTCCCTGAAATACTTCCAGTTAACTGTGTTGCGTCCTCGGGAACTAGTCTTGAAGAACACGCCAAGTTCGCTCTACAGCTTGATCGCGTGTCTTTCACTTTGGCAAAGATCTGCGCCTTCCTGGAGCACCGCAGTGGAGTCTGTCCTTAACAGCTTCCCACCTGGTTTTCATACCAACACCCACACTAACTGGAGGGAGAACACCCTCATCTTTATTCATTGTTGTCCGACTGCCCTGTCAATATTTTCATCATAAAGGTAGAATTTGACGAGCATGTGAACCACGATTGTTCACCATTATCGAGTATGTTAAACCAGACTTTGCACAATGGAGGGGCCAAGTGAGACGGTGTGACCGGGCAGCCCACTTGAGAGGGACAGATGGCAAGTTCATTTACAAACGGAGTGAAATGCCTTTGCCTTCTGTTTTCCAGTCTCACATTTGGAAGTGGAAAGAACTAAGAGATTTACCTCATGTGTGTTAAGAGCTTTACGTCTGTCATCTCATTTAATCCCACACAACCCTGTGACTTTCAAGGTATTGTTCCCACTTCACATATTTGGAAGCTGAGAGGTTAAAAGACAGACTACAGAGTTGTAGGTCCCAGTAAGAAATAGGTGGTCTCACCCCAGAGTCTTCAGCCACCACGTAATTTCCGGAGAACTGTCCCCAAATGTCGACACATACCACACCTAAGATTATTGAAGTTTCTTTCTGTGATACCAGGAAAAAAAAAGGTTCCTCCATTCACTCAGACACTTGGCAGTGACAGTGCTAGTTAACTCTGCGGTTTCTGTCAGGACAGCCCTGGGAATGCAGTGGAGAGCGGAAGGAACATATGTAAGAAACAAAAATGAGTCATAGCTAGTGTTTATGTAGACTTACTGTGCCCAGGGACAATGTCAAGTGCTTTATGACAATTCATAGCTCCTATCTTTACAGTTCCATTCTTCTTATGAAGTACCTTTTATTATTTCCCCTACTTTACAGATGAGGAAACGGAGGCATAGAAAGATTAAGTAATCTTCCCAGGACCTCACAGATATGAAAATGTACACCACAGTTACCAGACACAGGCATGCCACACACTTCTACAGATTGCAAGGAAAAAGAATGAAATCCCATGTCGAGGCAAGTGGTGAGAACTAACCCAGCATTTCAAACTTCTTACCTCGACCAGGAGCAATTTTTTCAATACTACGTTCTTGCGCTTTGGCCCAAACCTTGTCAGCTTTAAGTGAATTGCTTAGTCATATGCAATAAAATGATACCAAATAGAAGAACAAACATGGTGGAAGGACTTCAGGACAATCTCTCAAGGAGAAATTGTTTAACTCTGATCAGCTATGAACCTGAGCGTTGTTTAACAATCTTTCAGTTGTTCTCTAAGTCCCAAATTGGAGGCCAGGAAGCAAACCAAGAAAGGGACCATTAAACTATAAATCTGCAAAAGAGGAAAAGGATGCTATCAAGCATCTAAATATAATTTCTCTTCACTTAGGCCACATTACTGACTGAACCATGTTTCCCCAAAACTGTATGCTGAAGTCTTAACTCCTGGTACTTAAGATGGTGCCTATATCTGAAAAGAGAATCTTTAGGTGGTTAATTAAGGTAAAATGAAGTAATATATGTGGGCCCTACCCCAACACGACAGGCGTCCTTATAAGAAGAGAAGAACAGGACACAGACACACACAGACCGAGGTGACCCTGTGAAGATACAGCAAGGAGGTGGCCACCTCCAAGCCAACAGCAGGCCCCAGGAAAAG
>PVJI01031260.1:0-13309 GCA_004026765.1 Micronycteris hirsuta
GAGAGCCTTGCTGGGTAGAGTAGTCTTGGTTGCAGGCCTCTGGTTCTCATTACTTGGAATATTTCTTGCCATTCCCTTCTGGCTTGGAGTGTTTCCATTGAGAAGTCAGCTGCTAACCTTATTGGGGTTCCCTTGTATGTTACTTCCTGCTTCTGCCTCGCTGCCTTTAGGATTCTCTCTTTGTCTTGGAATTTTGCCACTTTAATGATGATGTGTCTTGAAGTGGGCCTGTTAGGGTTCCTTTTGATTGGGACTCTGTATTTCCTGGATTTGTTGGCTTTTTCTCTCATCAGATTGGGGAAGTTTTCCATCATTATTTTTTTGAACAGGTTCTCCATCCCTTGCTGCTCTTCCTCTCCTTCTGGTATCCCTATTATACGAATATTGTCACGTTTCATGTTGTCCTGCATTTCCCTTAATACCTCTTCATGCTTTCTGAGCCTCTTTTCGTATTTTTGCTCTTTTTGGGTGCTTTTTTCAACCTTGTCCTCCCGCTCGTTGATCCGATCCTCTGCCTCATCGAGCCTGCTTTTGATTCCTTCTATTGTGTTCTTCAGTTCAGATATTGTATTCCTCATTTCCTCTTGGCCCTTGTGAATAACTTCTATTTCCTTTTTCATGTTGATATAGTTTTCAGTGAGTTCATTATAGTTTCCCTGTAGTTTCTGCTAGTTTTCTGTGAGTTCATCAAGCTTCTCGAGTTTCTTAAGCTGCCTGATAACATACGCTTTGAACTCAATATCTGATAGTTGGCTTGCCTCTGTTTCATTTATCATTCTTTCTGGGGCTTCCTCCTTTCCTTTCATTTGGGGATTGTTTCTTTGTCTTCCCATTGTTTGTGGGATTCTTCTTGCTAGCCTCTGGTTCTTAAATTGATCTGTCAAGTTCTCTGAAGCAGCGAAATTAATTTTGTGTCACTCTCTGTTTTTTGGGCTGACTCTTGTCTGGGTTCCACTCTATTCTCTTCACAATTCAAGGTTTTAATGTCTCACCTGTTGATAAAGAAGAGAGGGGAAGGGAGAAAAAGAAGGAAAAGAAAGCAAAGGAAAAGGAAAAAGAAAGATAAAGAAGAAAATAATTGAAAATAACATAAAATAAAAAATAATAAAAAAATAGGAAATAAAAGGAAGAGAAAACTAGGAATACCAAATGAAGGGAAGGTTGAAGGAGTTAAGAAAATATAGAGTGACAGATAGGAAGAAGGGTGGGGAAAAACAAATAAAGAAACAAAGAGAAAACAAAAAAATTAAAAGAAAAAGAAAAAAAAGACTTTTGTTGGCTGGTTTCAACAGCGTCAGGCTGGGAAGATATCAGACTTCTCCTGCTGTCTTCCTGGGCTGCACTCTCAGCTGCCGTCCCGCCTCCAGCCGAGTTGCCGGGAGTTTGCAGCACCTCCTCTCGGCCGCCTGATCCCCACCCTGAGTCAGAGTTTGTGAGGTCTGTGTCTCCCCTCAGTGGTGCTCAATGTAGCTCCTCTGTTTCTCCCCCACGGAGGGACTCTGCACCGCAGGTCTGGGTTGTGTCTCAGGCCCTCCAGGAGTGAGCTCCATGCCCCTGCATTCACGGATTGCTTTTGTCTCTGGATTGGGGGCTTGCAAGCCACAGGCCTGGGCGCCCGGTCGGGCACCAACACCAGCCACTGGGTGCGTGCCTGATCCCGGAGCTCCAGGCCTGGGTTTCCCTTTCAGTTCAGTCTCCAATTCCTCCCGCTGGGATTGCCAGCCTCTGCAGATCCGTCTCCACGTACACACCAACCTCCGGACTGCTGGGGACCAAGGCTCTTCCAACAGACGCGCGCCTGCTTTGGCTACTCACACACCCCAATCCAGCTCCCTCCCATGGATCCTGGAGCAAACCGGGAAGCTGCTGCTACTGCATCTGCAGACCTCCCGGCTCCCTGCGAGACCTGAGGGACCCCTTCCCTCCGAAGCAGTCTCCCTACCGACTGATCTTTCAGTTTTATGCGCAGTCCTGGTTGCCAATCTTTCCAGACACCGGAATACAGCTGGGTGATCGCTCTGCTCCTCAGAAAATCGGCCAGATATCCCACCAGTGGGCCGGAGGAAGTCGATCCCACTCCCTCCTACTCCGCCGCCATCTTTCTCCTTCTACTTTCATTTTTTTGAGTTCATCTTCACAGAGGAATTTCTAAGTTCTAAATGCATTTCCTTTATGCATGGAGTTCATTTTCCTTATTATAGTTTAACAGATGATGTTTGATACTAGTCTTATTATGATTTAAAAATTTTAGGCTCCATGCTACTGCATATTCTAGGTTTAAACCTAATATTTTGGAGTAAAGTTGAAATTAATGATGGTATTTTCACCAAAAAAGCTTGTGATCATGGTTTATGTTATGAAGAATTTACAGTGTATGGCTCTGGTTTTAGAATGCTGACGGGTACCTGGGTGCTATAATAAGAAACTATTTGGGTGATGGTAACCATGAATAGAAGGAATATGTGAGCATAATGCCATTATAGGGGGATGAAGGCAGTTTTATGAAAACAGGACAAAGCAATTTGTTAAGTGTAATGGACTCAAATAGACAAAAATGAATAAAATTTTGATACTAGTGGTTTTAACACCTAAAAGGGAAGGAATTCTCTATTTTCGTGTAACCTTGGAGGTGATTATGTTGTATTGAGGCTCATATACTCAGATAAGGTGTGATAAATATTATGACATTTTAAAAATATGGTTATCTGTTGGGCCAACCTCAAGTGAAAATGAACTGATTTGTTCCATTAGACCCAAGAGATGACAAAAATCTAATTATTCCATTGCTTCCTCAGGCATAATCTGCTTGTCCGTTGTTTTAAGAAGCTAATTCTCTGAGGATGCTATTACTAACTCACTTCTGCCCTTTTTGTCCCACACTGGAGATAGTGCAGTTGTTGTAAGTGCCACTGTGTTTCCAAAGCCGAAACCTTCATTAATCATTTATATTTATGATTTACCAGGAAATAATGTCACTAAGTGGTAATCGAATATGATTAGGAGAACATAAAGAGGATACTGAGGATGTCTTAAGAACAGTGTGTACTTTCACACCTTTGTGTCTTAGTGTGTGCTGTATCCTTGGCCCAGGATCCTCTTTATCTCTTTCTGCTATTGAATTTGTGCTTATATTCAAGGCCCAGATTAAATATCAACTATGTAAGCCTACTCTTCTCCCCAGTAAAAAGCACTCTCTCTCTCCCCTTTGCTTATACAAGTATTTTTAATCAATATAATTAACTACATACTTATCAGACTCTCACTGTGTGTTTCTCTCTAGTTCTGTACTGGCTTCTTGACTCTCTACTGTTAAAATGGATACTTCTCATCTTTGTATCCCCAATACTCAGAATAATGCTTGACACACAGTAGGCACTCACTGAATGCCTACACCACATGTCGTTTTTTTCTGAAGGGTCCCTTCACTCCACTCATGCCTTCATCAGTACCTGTCAATATGAACGCCTCTTTGCAAATCCTTGCAGAATCAAATACAATCTATTTTCATGTAAGACAAACTATTTTATTAATTCAATTTTCTTAACATTCTCCAAATAGCACTAATAATAGTATTGAAATATATCAATGCTTATTGCTGTTGCTACAGAAAGTCCATAATGGCACTGAATTACTAATTGGCTTCACATTTCTTCAATAAAAGCCTATAAACTGAAACCACTATACATGTGTACTGAAACTGGACAATTAAGTAAATGGATAGCAGAAGGTGAGAGCCAGCTTTCTCACTGATGGAATGGGACTTTATAGACAAGCAAGGGTAAAAGGCTAGAATGATTTAAGTGATAATAGATTAGAATTGGAGACAACAGTGTGAAATTCATGTTTAGCATAATATAAATACAAGTAGATATATAGATATAGTTGCGTGTGAATATATGTACACATGTACACGTATTTGTATGCACATATGTACTCCTTACTCTGTCAACTTAGAGATCCTAGAAGTAACAATACCCAGTAGCAAAGGTACACCTAGTGCTGAAACCTTGATTTGCCTGGTTCCATAATACATAAAAGGAACCAGGGAACCTTAGAGAAATGGCTGATTCTAGGAATTGGGCAGGAAATGTGCAAGATGAGCCCAGAGTATCTTCTTATAGTGCTAGAGACTAAGAAAGTGCTCAAAAAAATCAACAGTGAAGGAGATATGTCAGAAAGGTACAGAAGTCAATCAAAACAACTCCCAATGGTCATAGCTGCAACAATTTGAGCAATGAAGTAAATAAATACTCTATTATAAAACAAATATGTATTAATCTACACTGACACAAAATGACTGAATAAATAAATAAGTAGGGAGAAACCCTGGCTGGGTAGTTCAGTTGGTTAGAGCACTGTTCCAATATGCCAGGGTTACAGGTTCAACCCTTAGTCAGAGCACATATAAAAGTCAAAAAATGAACAAGTAAGTGAAACAACAAATCCATTATTCTCTCGTTTTCTCTGTTACTTACTCTCTCTGTCTATAATCAGTAAAAAATAAATAAAAATTTGGATAAGAGACAAATTTCCTCTGTAGAATTCAAATAATTTACATAATCACTTCATCGTCAAGATGGTGGAATATAATACCTTATTCTGTAAGGGTGGGCTGTGCACATTGACTGCTTTCCAAAGAGTACAGTATGGAAAGGTGAGAAAAGAGAAGTTTTATAGTGGAAAACTTTACAAATACTACCTCGGTCAGGTAATCGAGATTCACTTCAACAGTGATAAGTCACGTTGAAATTATGATATGATGAGAATGGTTCTTCTTTAATTTATTTTGGAGTCCTTTTTACCAAAGCCCATAACCCCAGTCTAATAATGAAAAAACACCAGAAAAGTACCAATAGAGGTACCTTATACAAAATACTCAACCAGAACCCTTCAAATCTTTCAAGATCATAAAAAATAAGGAACTGTCAGAGACCAGAGGAACCTAAGAGGACCTGACATCTAAAAGTAATGTGGCATCCTGGATGGAATCCTGGAACAGAAAAGGGACATCAGGTAAAATCTAAGGAAATTTTTAATTTTTTAAAAAGTCCTATAAGAACATAATATAAATAGTACAACCAGAATGTAGGGTATGGACTGGAATATATGAACATTTAATATGTATTAAATAGAGTGTGGGAATAATTGGTCCTTCCTTACATTACTGTTCTTCACCTAAATGCATAAGGGCCATAATCCTATAAACATATATTTATATCCATATATGTCTGTATATAGATGTAAACACTAATAAAATAGACAAGCAATTATATGCATTTCTGACTGATGTGAGAAAACACCTGGGGCACCAGCCAGAAGCAAATGCACCAAGAGTAAATAGAAAGTAGAAAGAGACAGGTTAGATTTTCAGCATGTCAGTAGGTGTAAAGTCACAAAAGTAGTTATATCTAGAATGTTAAAAGTTTTTTGAATGGAAACATTATAAAAGCACATTATGAGAAAATAAAACATATTTTCTTAAATAGTTAAAAAATATTTAGATATGAAAATTTCAATTATTTGTTATTGAAAACTTAGTGAATAAATTAGGCTGCAGTTGAGACAGTAGAAGAGAGAATTTGTGAACTACAATATCATTAAGGGGTTTTATTGCAATGCAACACAGTAAGAAAATAGATGAAAGTATGAAACAGCTATTAAGAGACATCAATGAAAGAATCAAGAATGAGAGTGCAAAAATAATGGGAATATTAAGAGAAATGATGAGTAATAAATTTCCAGAACTTACGTAAAACAAAAACCCACAGATTAAAGAAAACACACTTAGTCTACTTAGGATGAATAAAAATAAATTTGCACCTGGAAAACTCATAGTAAAAGTATAAAACATAAAAATACTAAGAAGATTGTTAAAAATCAACCAGAGATGAAATCAAGATTTTCAACAAAAATCATTTATGTTGATTGCTTTCTTCTCAATGACAACAGAGGCTAAAAACAAAAGGTATGGATATTCAAGCTACTGAGAGAAAATAGTGGTCATCTTTGATTTTTAAAATTATCTAAACTATCATTTAAGAATTAGATTTAAAAAGTAAATACATTTTAAGATAAATATTTTTAAATACAAATGGATGTATTTTAGGAATAGGTAAATTGACATGGAGGGAAGGGGATATAACAAACAGGGACAAACCAAGGCATTAGACAACATCTAGGTAAGTCTAAGTAAACATTAACTGTTAGAACAATAGTAAAGACTAATTTGGTGTGAGAGGATTTAAAAAGGGGGTGAAACTGAATTATTTCATAGTTATGATGTAGAAGATAGGAAGAGCTATAATTCAAGTCCTGGTGTTCTAAGATGCTTCTGTTGTTCAAGATGAGGTCAGACTTTTGATTATTATTAACTATTTAGAGTCAAACATGCATATTTAAATTTTAAGGATAGTTACTGAGTGAATAAATAAGAAAAGATTCTATAACACTAACACAGTCAAGGAATAAAATGGTAGAGATAAATACTTGATCTATTCAATTCCAATTGTGAACCTTCAATTCCACTTCTAGTTATATAACCTAGAGAGACTGGCACATGCCTACAAGAACATATAAACAACAGTATTCATTGTATCATTCATCTCCATTAATGGTAAAATAAATAAATTATGATATGGTTACACAATAGAACATTATAACAAATTAAAATGAATTAACTACATCAACATGGATAATCCTAGAAAAGAATGTTGAATATAAAAAACAAGTAGCAGAATGATACATAAAAATGATACCATATGTGTAAACTTAGACACACAAAAAGAGATCTCAGTTGTTTATTAATGCATATATTCACAAGTAAATTATAAAATCATACACAGAAAGGACTCATTTCCATATGAAGATAGTGATTACCTCTGGGGAAAGTGGGAACAGAGATGTGGGCAAAATGGTTTTAGCTCTGTCTATGACACTTTCTTCCTTTTGTAAAAAGAGAGCTACAGTAAATATGTCAAAATATTGATATTTGCTATACTAAGTGATGGGTAGACAGGTGTCAGTTATATTTTCTCTTATTTTTCATATATTAAAGTTGTTAAAGGTTTTTAAAATTCAAATATGACCATTTAATCTCTCCATATTTTTATTTTGCTTGTACAAGTATACATATATATTTAAATTTTATCATATTATTCTAGAACTTACTTATGACTCAGTACCTTGTAGACAATTTCTTTCAAGTCAACACATGTTGACTACTCCATTCTTTGTATTTTTCCACACTATGGATGTGTACTTTGATCCCCTGATTCCCATATTAACTAGATCTCCAAGATGTTTTATTGGCTTGCTGTTTGTTTGTTGAGAAATTGCTACTAAAAAGATTCCATAAAAAATTGCTATACTTCTGTTTCTCTCAGATAAATTCCCAGAAGTGAGATTTCCAGGTCAAATAATAAATTCATTCTACATATTAATAACAATTACCAAATTGCTAACACTAATAGTTGTAATATTTTATAGCCCCACAAACTGTGTATGAGAATGCCAGTTGCATTGTATACTGGACAGCACTAGGAGTTATCAATCTTTTCCATCTTTGGCATTCTAAATTATTATTATTTTTAACTTTTTTTGTATTTCCCTAACAATTTGTAAATTTTACCATCTTTCTATGTTTACTGACTGTTTGTGTTTCTTACTCTAAGAATTGCCTATTCATATTTTTGCTCTTACTAAAAATAATTTGATATATTGTACATAACTCATTCATTTGCTCAATAAACTTTTATGAAGCAGATAGTGAGGGCCTGGGAATAAGTGACAATGGCAAGTAAGATACAGATTGTACCGTCTAGGGGCTTACAGCCTAGTAGAAGGATTTGAGTAATAGACTGTTAGAGGCACAAGAAATGTCTGTTTACACAGAGCAAAATGAAATGCCCTTGGGAACCCAGGAAGAACTGGAAATCTCTGTTCAGCATGTGAGCATCTGTGTATCTACATATCAAGACCCAGCATCTATTGGGTCTTGCAAATGAGTAGGTATTTGCCAGGTATTTCCTACAGCTTGGATCTGTGTGAGAAAGAAAGACAAGTCAAGTAGAGAAAACTGCATAAACTCATGCAGATGCGAACAGTGCAGATAGAGACCAGGAATTGTGCCACTGTGAAAGGAAATCAGGAGGAATGCAGCTTTCAAAAGAGAATGCGGATGAGGAATTGAAGTGCCTGTAAAACACCCAGCTGGAGACATTCTATGGGTAGTTAAATAAGTATGTCTAGAGTGCAGAAGAATGGTTGGAGTGAGAAATCTAGATTTGAGACTCATCAACCTATCAGTTGCAATTTGTTATTAGCTACAGCGGTATTGAAGCTGTACCATCTCTCAGGGGTTTCTGGTCTGTGGGGCAGTTTGTCAGTAAACTAAACAGCTTCCAATGGCTATTTTTTAAAGCTCTTGAAGCTGCTTTATTGTTCCATTTTTTTTATGTCTCTTCTCTTGCTTTTAGTAGTCACTCTTGATGATGTCAAATATCTCCTATTACACTCCCCTTTCCACCTACTTTTAAAAAATTCTATGCATAGAGATTGGCTAAGCCACACTCCCTATTGAGGATTGTGTGTATACATTATATCAATATTAATCATACATATCTAACAGGAGGGGTTAAGAAGCATTCTGGGTAAAATACTGAGACATGGAGATTTTGTCTTTTAAGAAGTTTGTAGTTTGTATCCTGATTCTGGTGTGTTTTCCAGGATAGATTAAGGGGTCAGACACTGGGTTCTGGGTCAGTGAAATTTTGCTATATTCATAGACTCTGACATAAGCTCAGCATTTTTAATTGCTTTCATTTTACAAATAAACTACTTATGAATGGAATTTTTAAAGAAAATAATTTAACCAAATGATTTACATTTTAACTTCAGACATGCTTTCAGGTGAGTCCTTAATAGCCCTCCCTCTATCACTTTAACTTGAAGACCTTTATCAGGCAGTATATGCTCATGGACTAACAATGAAATTCAGATGGCACCATCACTATTTAAAGATGCCCATCACTGAATCTTTAGTAAATTGAGTAATATTTTGTAATCAAACCAGTACCATAAATTATTCTGATACATGTATTCTAATCTGATCTCATATCTTCTTTTTATTTGGCATTATATTTTGCATTTTATTTTGTACTATCAAAACAGGATATGCATGTAGTTGGAAATAAAACAGAAATGCTTATAATGATGTGTCTGCTATTCCATCATTTCAACCCACTAGGTTTATTCTTTAAGAGGCAACCTTTTAAAAATGTTTATTACTCTTTTGAGATGTCTGAACAATCTCTTCACTTGCTTACTAGTGCTCATCGCTTATCAGTTTGTGGTTTTACAACTTTTTTATACACTGTCTACCGACTTCCTACTTCTTATCTATCTCTATTTCATCTCCCCTTTTTTCTCACTGCTTCATGCTTTATCACTATTCACACTTCTATTGGTTACCTCTGTAATTTTAAGTGGCTTGTTAAACTTCCACTTCCTAGCCCAACAACCACAGCCAGTATCTCTTGACCGCTATTCTAAAAGATCAAGATATTGATACACCAGTTTGTCTCCATATTTTCCATTTTAACCCCATCTCCTAATTTCTTACATTTTATATTACTAAGGTGGATAACATTTACAACCTTTCATATAATACAATTAAGTATCATATTTGCGTATGGGTTAATTTTTATGATTGAAATTTCATTGCTCTAGGGTATATATGGCTACATGGAATAATGAGATTTTCCTGCCTATGTTCTCTTCTAGGACTTTTATGGTGTTGTGACTTATATTTAAGTCATTTATCCACCTTGAATTTATTTTTGTATATGATGTAAGTTGGTGATGGAGTTTCATTTTTTTTTTGCATGTAGCTGCCCAGATCTCCCAAAACCATTTGTTGAAGAGGTGATTTTTACTCCATTTTATGCTTCTTCCCCCTTTGTCAAATATCAATTGATCATAAAGACTTGGGCTTATTTCTGGGCTTTCTATTCTGTTCCATTGATCTATGCATCTGTTCTTATGCCAGTACCATACTGTTTTGACTACAGTGAACTTGTAGTATAGTATTATGATCCTTCCTACTTCATTCTTCTTTCTCAAAATTGCTGCAGCTATTCGGGGTTATTTATGGTCCCATAAAATTTTTGAAATGTTTGTTCAATATCTGTGAAATATGTCATTGGTATTTTAATAGAGATTACATTGAATCTATAAATTGCTTTGGGTAATATGAACATTTTGATGATGTTAATTATTCCAATCCATGAACATGGCATATAGTATATGCTCTAGAGCAAGGGACATAAAGGAAATAATAAACAAATGGGACCTCATCAAAATAAAAAGCTTCTGCATGGCTAAACAAAACAGCAGTAGAATAAAAAGAGAACCAATCACATGGGAAAACATATTTGCAAATGACACCTTGGACAAGGGTTTGATCTCCAAAATATATAAAGAATTCACACAACTCTACTCCAGGAAGACAAACAACCCGATTAAAAAATGGGCAAAGCACCTGAGCAGACACTTCTCCAAGGAGGACATACAGAGGGCCCAGAGACATATGAAAAGATGCTCAGCATCACTAGCCATCAGAGAGATGCAAATTAAAACCACAATGAGATACCACTTCACAACAGTCAGAATGGCATCATAAACAAATCAACAAACAATAAGTGCTGGAGAGGAAGTGGAGAAAAAGTGCACAGTTGGTGAAAATGCAGATTGGTGCAGCCACTGTGGAAAACAGCATGGAATTTCCTCAGAAAACTAAAAATGGAACTGCCTTTTGACCCAGCAATTCCACTTCTACCCTAAGACTCCTGAAACACCAATTCTAAAGAACCCATGCACCCCAATCTTTATAGCAGCACAATTAACAACAGCCAAGTGCTGGAAGCAGTCTAGGTGCCCATTGGTAAATGAGTGGATCAAAAAACTGTGATACATTTACACGATGGAATACTACACAGCAGAAAGAAAGAAGGAGCTCCTATCCTTTGCAACAGCATGGATGGAACTGGAGAGCATTATGCTAAAGGAAATAAGCCAGACAGTGAAAGGAAAGTACCATATGATCTCACCTATAAGTTGAAGCTAATCAATAAAACAAACAAGCAAGCAAAATATAACCAGAAACATTGAATTAAGAACCAACTGACAGGAACCAGAGGGGAGGTGTGAGGGAATAATGTGGGAAAATAGGGAAGATCCATCAAGGAACATGTATAAAGTACACATGGACAAAGTCTAAGGGGGTAGGTTTGAGGGTGGAAGGTGGGGATGGGTGGGGGCGGCCGAGGTGGGGTGAAAATGGAGACAACTGTACTTGACCAACAATTAAGAAAAAAGGTGAAGAAAGAAAAAAATCAAATGCATATGGAACATTTTCAAAGATAGACCACATTGTGGAACACAGAAGAAGCCTCAAAAAATTCAAGAAAATTGAAATCATATTCAATCAAAATTGAAATCTACTCTGATCACAATGGCTTGGAACTAGAAATCAACCTCAAGGAAAAAACTCAACCACAGTCAAATACATATAGACTGAATAATATGTTATTAAATAATGAATAGCTTAACAATGAGATTGGGGAAGTAATCAAAAAGTTTCTGGTAACAAATGAAAATGAACATACAACAGCCCAAAACCTGTGGGACACAGCAAAGGCAGTCCTAAGAGGGAAGTTCATAGCAATACAGGCCTACCTAAAAAACATAGAAAATTTTCAAATAAAAAAACCTAACCCTATATCTACAAAAACTGGAGGAACAACAACAAACAAAGCCCAGAGTGAGTAGAAGGAAGGAAATAATCAAGATCAGAGCAGAATCAAATTGACACAGAGACGAAAAACAAAAAGCAATGTTTCTTTAAAAATTATTGTTGTTCAATTACAGTTGTCTGTGTTGACTCCCCACCACTCCCCCTCACCCCAGCCAAACTTTCCTCCCTCCTTTGTTCCAATCCCCCCTTGGTTTTGTCCGTGTGTCCTTTATAGTTGTTCCTTAAAACACTCCCCCTATTATCCCCTCCTATCTCCTCACTGGTTACTGTCAGATTGTTCTTAGTTTCAGTGTCTCTGGTTATATTTTGCTTGCTTTTTTATTTTGTTGTTTATGTTCCAGTTAAAGGTGAGATCATATGGTATTTGTCCCTCACTGCCTGGCTTATCTTACTTAGCATAATGCCCTCCAGTTCCATTCATGCTGTTGCAAAAGGCAGTAGCTCCTTCTTTCTCTGTGCTGCATAGTATTCCACTGTGTAAATGTTCCATAGTTTAAAAAAAAAAATTGAAGGGTCAATAAATCCAGAAGCTGGTTCTTTGAAAAGATAAACATAATTGACAAACCTTTAACCAGACTCATCAAGAAAAAAAGAGAGAGGACCAAAATAAATAAAATCAGAAAAAAAGAGTACAAATTACAACTGATACCACAGAAATACAAATGATTATAAGAAATTACTATGAACAACTATAGGCAAAGAAATTGGACAACCTGGGTGAAATGGACAAGTTTCTAGAAACATATAATCTTTCTAAACTGAATCAAGAAGAAACAGAAAGCCTGAATAGAACAACAACAACTGGTGGAACTGAAGAAGTAACCAAAAAACTCCTAGCACACAAAAGCTGTGGACCAGATGGCTTCACAGGTGAATTTCACCAAACATTGAAAGAAGAACTAACTCCTATGCTTCTCAAAGTATTCCCAAAAATTCAAGAAAAAAGGAAGATTCCTTACTGTTTTTACAAGGCCAATATTATCCTAATCCCAAAACCAGATAAAGACACAGCAAAGAAAGAAAACTATAGGCCAATATCGCTGAAGCACATAGATGCTAAAATCCTCAACAAAATATTGGCATACCACATCCAGCAACATCAAAAAGATCATACATCATGATTATGTGGGATTCATTGCAGGGATGCAAGGATGGTACAATATATTCAAATCAATAAATATAATACACCACATAAACAAAATGAAAGACAAAAATCACATGATCATATCAATACATGCTAAAAAAGCATTTGAGAAGGTACAGCACCCATTTATGATAAAAACACTCAGCAAAGTGGGAATAGAAAGACCATATCTCAACATAATAAAGTCCATATACGAAAAACCTACAGCCAACATCATACTCCATGGGCAAAAACTAAAAGCTTTCCCTTAAGATCAGGAAGAAGACAAGTGTGTCCACTTTTACCACTTCCTTCAACATAGTATTGGAAGTTCTAGCCACAATGATCAGATAAGAAAGAGAAATAAAAGGCAT
>PVJI01031261.1:0-13399 GCA_004026765.1 Micronycteris hirsuta
GACTTCCCTTCAGTTCGATTCTGTCCGTTCTGGTTGTTTAACTCTTTGCTACTGCATTCCTTGTTCGGACATTCTGGATGTGCGGGCAGCGAGTGCGACCACCTACGCTGCCATCTTGGCGGAAGTCCTATAACTGGTGATATTTAAAATATTTAACATCAGTAACTTCATGGCACCAACTGATCAGTAAATGACAGATCACTGAGAGTAGGTACAACTGATATAACTGCTGTTATACCTCAGCTGAAGATCAATTCTGTTTTCTACTTTCATTTTATAAATAAAGAAAGGATATGAGAAGTATTATGATTTACAAACATCAGCCAAATTCTCCTGATCAGAAGTCCTCTGCTCTTTCCACTAAATATAGGCACATATAAAGTATTTGCTTTTAATAAAATATAATATATATTGCTCGTTATGATCATATTTAAAACTGTATATATAGATATAGATATAGAATACAGCTATAGACTTGCACATAGATCCATAATAAAAAAATACTGAAAAAATAGAAAAGTTTAAAGAATTAATTTATCATGTAAATTTTAGATAAAACTGATGCTGTCAATTTTTATATTGTTTTAAATCCTTTCATAAATTTTGATTGCCTTCTACAATTGCTTGCTTTCAAATGGTTCTTTTAAAATTGCTTAAATAATATAAATATATATCTTGTCAATCACAGTCTTGAGCATTTGTATATGGTAAATATTTTATTAGAACATTAATTCTAATGACTTCCTAATCTGTCAACATAGGAAAAAACATAATATATTTACCTTTTTTATTGGACAAATCATATTTTTTTCCATTTGTAGGTAATATAAACAAAGTTTCAATAACTATTCATGCACTTGATTTCCTATTTGAACTTCAGATTATTTCTTAGGACTATTTTGTAAGTCATAATAATATGTTAAATAGTAGGAATAACATAAGGTTCTTCATCTAGATTTCCAAGTTGATCTACAGAGACTTTAAGTCAGTTTCCATGCCTTCCCACATTGTATTATTGTGCCTTAATATTATGCATACTACACACTTATTAAATATGCTATAGATAATCTTATTCAATAGACATATAATACAAACTACAAATGTGATCTACATGTGCACCCTGAAAAATTTTATTAGTCATATTTAAAAAATAAAGATAAATAAGCAAAATTAATTTATTTTAATCTAACCTATCAAATCATTTTTATTCACCATTTAATTAATATAAAATTATGAGTGACTATGTTACATTACTTTCTCATAATAGGTCCTCAGAATTAAGAAGGTATTCTATCCTTGCATCACATGTCAATTTCTTCTTGCTCCATTTCAACTGTTCAATCACCATGTGTAGCTCATGGCTCAGTATTGGACAGCACAATCATAGATGCTGAAATGTTGTTGTGATCTTAAAGATCATTGTCTCAATGGGTTTTTTTTTCTTTATAGTTGCTATAATTTTATTTATTTTTAATTTTATTTTATTGATTATGCTACTACAGTTGTGCCAATTTTTTCTCCTTTGCCCTCTTTTACCCAAAATCCTTCACTCCCTCAGGACATCCTCACACCTTTGTTCATGTCCATGGGTCATGTATATAAGTTCTTTGGCTACTTAAAACATACTTTTCTAAGAACATGGAGTTCTTTGGATAAAAATTTGGAATGAGCTGCCCTGTGGGACTCACAGGAGTTAATTCCAGAGGCAAATCTTGGACTCAAAAGTCCTCTATGAAAAGCATGCACTAATTAGAGCTTCAAAGATGATATTTTCCAAGCTATCCATAAAATAATCAAGTCTTAGTCTATTTGTACTGCTATTATAGTATATCATAGGTGATGTGGCTATAAATAACAGAAATTTATTTCTCACCATTCTGAAGCCTGGGAAGTTCAAGATCAAGTCAGCAATTCAGTCTCTAGTAAGGGCCCAATTCCTCATATATGGCGATCTGCTCCCTGTAAAGTCACATGGCAGAAGGGTGCTTGGGAGTTTTCTGGGCTCTATTTTATAAGGACACTAATCCTACTTATGAGATTCATTACCTCATACCCTAATCTCCTCACTAAAGGCCTCACCTCCAAATTCCATGACTTTAGAAATTGAGTTTCAACATATAAACTAGGGAAGGGGAAATAAAAATCCAATATATGACAAGCCCCTTGTTTTATTTTGCTTTTCTCTGAATTCAAAATTACATTAGATCGAATCATATGATTTAGAAGTAAACATACAATCATTAAGTAGAAAAGATCAAATGAACAATTAAGGCTGGAGAGCATAGAATTCCTTAAATTAAAAGGAACAGTAGAAACCAAAAACATGAATCTTGAAGCTAGTAACAAAGCAAACAATAGGTCTTGAATAAAAGTATAGCAGTTTATAAAATTTTAATAACTACTATAAATAACAACATGAAATTAAACTGCCTAGGGAGAGTCTCTGTTTAGAAAATGTTACCAAAAAAAAGCTTCTCATAAAAGAAAAATATTAAGCAGGGTGTCACTTTAATGTCATGAAAATATTGTTTAATAATCCTATCCTAGAATTATTTAATTATTGATTGAATATCAAAGAATTAGTATTCTATGTTAACTTGTTAGTTTGTTAGAGATGCAAAACAATTTAATAGTTGAGTGAATTTATCATGGCTCCAAACTTGGAAAAGATATTTTACTTTTCTGAGTTCTAGTCTTTTTTTTTGATAGAATAAAAGTCTGATTTAGATAACTTGGGGTCCCCTGAGATTTTAGCATGCCATGATTCATCTTGACTTTTATTTAGAGAAAGCATTCTCATGGTTTTCAGTCAGCCAGAGGGCACAGACTATTGGATCAGCTTTTGGAGGAGTCTAACTTTCAAGCTGTGGACCTGAGTCACAAAACATACAGCATCACTTTCAACCAAACATTACAATCTGTCGTGATTCTTACATGTACTCTCATTGTAATCCAAATCTTTGTGTCTGTCTCTGTAAATGGTATAACTTCAACAAGAATGATTTAGATTATTAGTGGTTAATCTGGAGAACATTTGACTTGATCTAAATTATTCATTTAAAAGGTAACTTAGACAAGAAATAGAATACTATTTCTCAGACATGTGGATAGAAATTTTTATTGGTATGCAGAATCCTTCAAAAAAAATTCTGAATCAAAACTCACTTCACTAAAAGTGCCTTTGTCCAAAGCTAGTGAACAATTTGATAAAATTAAGCAATGACAATCTTGATTCATCTACCTAGTAAATACTTCTTTCTGTCTCCAGTTATCTCCCTGTATAGAGTTCTTCTCTTTCCCTGTCCTTCCAACATCTCCTCTTTACTTCTTCCTACTTCTCTCTCTCTTTCCTTTTTCATACTCCCTTGATTCACCCAGACTATCTTAAGACCCCCAAATGTCAGTTACCTCTAAACAGTCATCTCTCATGCAAGCCAGGTATGTAGTCACCTATAGATTTTAAATCCTGAACTTGAGCTGAATTAAGTTCTATACTTAAGGAATTCTATAAACCCAGATAAGAAAAGCAAAGATGAATTTAGAATTATTTTGAATGCTTATGACTCAGGTTTAGCTGCGCTGGTCCAACTCGTGCACATGTTGGTTGGAACCTCAGGTGCTAATTCCTCAGTGGAAAAAGCTGATCGTATGGAAACAAAAAGGGAGCTACATAATTACTTTCCCCACAATAAACCTGAGGATCAAAACATGACCTCCAAATAAGATAAACTTTCCTCAAAGGTATATCTGAAAAGTTTCCAGTAAGAATTTATTAGATCATGAACTACTCGTGCAAAGATAGAAAATGAAACTTTGGAGATTTTTGATATTCTAGAGAATTTTTAATAAAATTTGAGAGTTAAAAAAAGTTTCTGATATAAAGAATTATTTTGTGTCATTTAGTCAATGACGTTAAAACTGTAATTGGAGACATAATTCAAGATGAATTACAGTGGGAAATAGCCCCCTTCTGAATTATATCACCTGACAGAGATTCTGGAAAGGCTTTAGAAAAAAAATTAGAGAGAAACAAAAATAAACATATAGCCCTGAGATCCAAAACGATGTGGCCAATTTTCTAGTGCCCACTTATTGACAAGAACTTAGTTATATATCATAAGTAGAAAGTAGAAGGGAAACTGGAAAAAGTTATTTGATCTTGTGAAAGAAAACCCAAGATAAATAAAAATCTCTCAATTTTGATCAATGAAGTTACTCTAAAAAAAGGAAGCCACACCTCACCCTTCAATTTTAAAGGTGAATTAACTATAAATATGGATGGTCAATCTCATTGATTCCAGCTAGTTACAGGGGCTACTCCTTCTGCATGAAACCCTACCGTCTTCGATCTGCCATCTTGGCTAAACCTCTCCCTCTGACCAAGCATGCTACGGTTTTCCCCATTTCCCATCCTTTAAATATAATCTTTGCAATTTTACTGAAAAAAAATGGAAACAATTCTTTCTTTTTTATGATAAGACCCCTGCAAATTTAATAGGGAGAGACCTACTTTGCAAATGGAATGTTAAGATTAGATGCACATCAGATGGACTATTCTTTGACATTCCTTAGGACTCCTTTATTCTTAAGTTATATTTTCTCTGGATATACTTTTGCCTTGTCCACTATATTTGATGTATACCTCAGATAAAGATCTTTGCACTTTATCTGACATTCTATGGCCTAAAAAGTCTCCTAATATAGGGGCCCGGCTGGTGTAGCTCAGTGGATTGAGCGCGGGCTGGGAACCAGAGGGTCCCGGTTCGATTCCCAGTCGGGGCACATGCCTGGGTTGCAGGCCAGGTCCCCAAGAGGGCCATGTGAGAGGCAACCATACATTGTTGTTTCTCTCCCTCTCTTTCTCCCTCCCATCTTCTCTCTAAAATAAATAAATAAAATCCTTAAAAAAAAAGTCTCCTAATATAGGAATAATAATTGCAGCAGAACCAGAGAAACTCAGATACACTGTACAAACCAGTCACATAAAATACCAACAACTCCCATCTAAGCACACTTGACACTGCCCCTTAATTTCATTACAAGTTTTCCCATTCCCTTGCCTACCAAAGGCAAGTGATGCTAACTCCTTTGCTATAGCAATCTCTAAATAAATAGCTTCTCTTTGTTCTCATTTGAGTGGCCTTCGTTCATTTCAATCTTACTAAAGGTGAAATGGGTAGAAAGATATCTTCAAAGAGAAGCTATAATTAGAAAACTTAATTCAAAGCCTATAAAGGAGAGTGGAGAGAAGGACACATCTTTATGCTAGACTGGGTGCTTGGACAGAAGAGAAGTCGTGAAAATAACAAATATCATGGGAGTCCCTGAATTTTCTATGAAAGAACAAGAGCAGGTATAAGGAATGTTTAGGAAAGGAGGTCTACTTTCAAACTCATGGTGATATATTTAAGGAACTCATATTC
This sequence comes from Micronycteris hirsuta, assembly GCA_004026765.1. Taxonomy (NCBI): domain Eukaryota; kingdom Metazoa; phylum Chordata; class Mammalia; order Chiroptera; family Phyllostomidae; genus Micronycteris; species Micronycteris hirsuta. The sequence goes on from PVJI01031261.1 coordinate 5,424, forward strand.
AAAATGGTGTTTTTATGTTTAAATAGCTCATGCAACTTTAAGAAAGCCAGTTAAATACAGGAAAACTGGGTAGCTCTATATCCCTAAGTTGACATCAGGAGTACACTACATACAGCCCTGGCTGGTGTAGCTCAGTGGATTGAACATGGACTGGGGACCAAAGGGTCCTGGTTCGATTCCCAGTCAGGGCACATGCCTGGGTTGCAGGCCAGGTCCCCAGTGAGGGCCATTTGAGAGGCAACCATACATTGCTGTTTCTCTCCCTCTCGTTCTCCCTCCCTTCCCCTCTAAAACTAAATAAATAAATAAATAAAATCTTAAAAAAAAAAAAAGAGTACATTACAAACAACACAGGGAGTAAGTAGTCAGAATACTTCTATAACTTACAAAATGAGCTTCAGTCTCCTCGCAATTTTTATGGGCTCAGAGAGTAACACTCTTCTCTGGACCCAGATTTATCATTTGTAAAACAAGGAGATGAACTACATTGTTATGGCCACTTTCTCCATATGGAAACCTACAATCAAATGTGCGTGGTATTCTGTTCCTCCAAATTAGTAAGAACACACAGCATGGTATGTAATGAGGCACAAAAGTTTCTGAAGATACTATTCTTTCAAGGATATATGTATGACTTTAGTAAACCATATTTTGCTTTAAATGTATGAACATATCATATAGAAAAATATTGTGAAATTGTTAAATTGTTCCTCCTCTAACTCAGAAAGAAAAATAATTTGGCAGTTCAATCATTTTAGTATTGAAAGTTTGAGTTGGAATAGAAAGTCCTCACTAGAATTTCTAAATTTATTTCAGCTCAACTTTATTCTCCAACCCCACTCCCTGGTTTAGTGATGGGTATTATTATTTTTTTCCTCTCTGAATTCTCTATTTAAATGTTAAGTACAACAATCAAGTCAGATAAAGCACTGAGAATGTAGTCTTACAGAATCCAGTATTCCCTAAATATGAAGCTACATACAGAAAATTCTGCCTGAAGTACAGGATAGGAAGCATACATTTGCTAGATAAATTTACCATTTTTAAACATAACTCACAGTCAGATCTCTTCAGTGTAGGAATCTGTGTATGTGAATCTTTCCTTTACAGGACCATTCTGAATAATGTGCCAGTTTCTTCAGTTCCACATGGAAATATCACACAATAGATTTAGAATAGTTTGGCTTGTTTATTTTTTTTTAGTAAAAATATATTGTGAAACTAATGTTCTTCAATTTTGAATGCAGAGACCTTTCTATCCAAACTCAGGACAGTAAGACAAGAAGAGTTTTCCCAACTGCAAAGAAAACATTTCATCTCTACGAATGTGAATGTGCAGCCCTGGACTTTCTAATTTGATTTTATTTCTTAGTTCTCTTTTAGTTCCCTCAGGTGCAGTCTTAAAATTGTTTACCAACTGCTGCTTACAATTACAATCACAGTATATTTTAATAACATCATGAAGGAGAAAAATAGATATTCCCCAAGGTTTGGATTTACATCAGAACATGCCAGAAGGAGCACATTTCACTGTGATTCAGTGAAAGAATTCAGTGGAAGGATTCAGTTTCTTAACAATTTCTCTGTTCTCTCTGCTTTCGCCTGGACAGGCCCTGACTCAGACTGAGTGCCAAAAGCAGAAATGTACGTAGGCCCTGGATGGAGTGCCAGGATGAAGACTTATGCTCTGTTATGTTACAGGACACCCAGGCAACACAGTGACTTAGCCAAAATCAAATCCAGTGCAGTTTTCTTTTATTGAATGCAAGTTCTTTGTCAAATACTCAGGAGTCTGGCACAACAGATGTTAAACGTGCAAGTGGTGAGGAACACTAATGAGATCTATGACTTCAGGAAGTTTAGTTTCTAGTAGGGGGAAGACAGAAGTCAAAGTCTCTCACCTTTAATATGTGTCTCCTCCCTTGGTTCTACTCAGTCATCATCCAATCAATTGGCTCCAGCTTACACCAAAATTGTGAAGAGATATTAATGATTACCACAATTTTTATTTCTTATTCTCTTCAGTCCAATCAGACTCTTCTTCCTACAACTGTTATATTCTTATCAGTTTTCCCAGTGACTTCCACATTGCCCAACACAATGAATATTTTTTCTTCATTTTTACCTTACTCTGTCTTAGCACAGCTGACCAATTTATTCTTTTTTCTCCCTTTAAATAATATCTTTACTTAAAAACCTGGATAAGTCAATCTATAATCTATTATTTATCTATCTTTCTTTCTACTTATATCTATATTTAACATCTATTTATGTCTTTATCTACCACATCTATCTGTCTGTCTATCTATCTATTATCTATCTCTTCCATCCCCCTTTTCTCTATATCCTCCTTCCTCACTGGGAACTTCTCTGTCACCATTATTGCTTCCTTCACACTTGCCTCATCTCTGATCACGAGATTGCCCAGGCATTCAGTCCTTGCACAACATTCATTCTATGCGCACTTGTAAGGAGATCTCATCCAGCATCATTTTGAAATACTATGTGCAAAGGATATACAAATTTTTAGATTCATATCTGATTACTCTCCTAAAGTAAATCTAAGAAGTATTTCAAACTAAGTATGTCTACAATCAAACCTTTGAGTTTTATTTCCCATATACAAATCTTCCAATAATAATAATAGCAATAATAATAATAATAAAGCTGCTACTCCTGATCTTTCCCAGCTCAGAAAGTGTCGCGGATTTCATCCCGCAAAATCCGTGGGGGGGGGACCGCACCAATTGCATGAATTAAACTCACCCAGAGACACGCTTTGAGAAAAGAGTCCAGCAGCCACAGGTCTTTCCCTCCATCTTGGAAAAGGCCCTGGGCGTAGCTCAGCTGGGCTTTTTATTAGAAGCTTTAGGACACATTTACATTGGATTGATTATTCATGGACTTATGCAGAACAGGGGTTCTCAGTTGGGTCATGAGGATATATGGGAAGGGAATAGATAAGGGGTAGGTTTACTCAGTAAGGTAAACATTTAGGGTATAAAGCATTAGGTTGTAAATTTAGGTCCAGTGGCAGACAGGACCAGGGTAGTACATTAAACAGGAGACAAGTAAATTGAGGGTAAGCTAACTAAGGCTGTTAACTTTTAGGACCATAAAACATTGAGACAGAGAAGAATTTCATGGACTCATTAACTTAAGTCTATTGACTCCGGGAGGGAGAGACTCAGCAAGTCAGAGAATTTCTTAAGATACATTTTTGCTAAATTCCCATTAGAGAATTCCTTTTCTACAGACATGAATCACGCTTGTCCACACAGTGATAATTTATTCACGCAGAGCCGAGCTCAAAATGCGTAAATGTAATTCCCGGGACTTACATTTTTTTTCATGCGGGTGAAAAGAATTCCTGCCACAAGAAAGTGCAACATCACTCAACCAGTGTCTTGTGGCATATATTTAATTCAGCTCTCAAACCTTCCGCGTACATGTCACAGGACAGCTTTCCACTCTTTCATAACTATAACTAAAACTAGAATTAGAACTGGAACTATTGTTATAACTAACTACAACTATATACTAAAACTACAATGGACAAATTAAAACCATTTCCGTTGTAAACAAATATTTAAAAGACAAGTGAATTGTTCATTTGAACTTACTCCTTTTTACTGGATGCAATAGAAATTTTAGTTTCAAGTGTATAATATAATCATTGGACATTTGCATATATTGAGGAATGATCACCACAATAACTCTAGTTAACATCCATCACTGTGTATAGTTACAGCTTTCTTCTCATGATAAGAACTTCAGAGTTCTACTGTCTTAGTAACTTACAAATACTAAAAGAGTAATATTAACTATAGTCACCATGCTATACATTAAATCCCCATAACCTGTTTATTTTATAGCTGGAGGGTGGAACCTTTTTACTCTCTTCACTCATTTCTCCCACCCCTTACTCCACGCCTCTGGCAACCACCAATCTGTTCTCTGCATGCACAGGCTCATTTTTTGTTGCTGTTTTTGCTTGTTTGTTTTCACATTCTATGTAAAACTGGGTTTACAGGGTATTTGTCTTTGTCTGACTTATTCCATTTAGTGTAATTATCTTCAAGGTCCATCCATTTTTTTTTAAATGGCAGGATGTCCTTTTTTAAGTCTGAATAATATTTCATTATATTTTGTTTATTCATTCATTCATCAATGAGCACTTGTTTTCATATTGTGACCATCGTATTGTAAATAATGCTGCAATAAATATGGGGGTGCATATATCTTTTCAAGTTGGCATTTTTGTTTCATTTGGATATATTCTCATACATGGACTTGCTGGATCAATGGTAATTCTATTTTTAATTTTTTGAGAAACCTCCATACTGTTTTCTATAGTGACTGCATCAATTTACATTCCAACCAATAGGGCACAATGCACAAATGTTTCCTTGTTTCCACATCCTTGTCAACACTTGCATTTTCGTTTTCTTCTTTGTCTCTTTTCTATTTGATAATAACTATTTTAACAGGTAATAAGGTGAATATCTTGTGGTTTTGAGCTGCACTTTTCTGATAATGATATTTTGCACCTTTTAATGTATCTCTTGGCCATCTGTCTTCTTATGAAAAATGTCTATTCAGATTCTCTATTTTTAATTGAATTGTTTGGGGTTTCTTTTTGCTCTTGAGTTGTTGCATGGATCTGCACTTACTCTCAACAAAATAATTCTACAAGTGCTTCTGTGCCATGGGTCTCATTTGACACTCCGAAAAGAACCCTCATTATCTAACAAATCATTAAGCATTAAAAATTGGAAAAACACTAAAGACCATCCAATACAACTATTGAAATCTTGCTGCTGAAGGTTTTAAGCTAGTTTCCTTAAGTATATTGTTTACATAATGTGATGAAACTGCCAACTCGGTGTCTGTAAGTCTTATTACAGAAGAAGCACATACACACAATCTAATGATCACGTTTGAGATTGGTTGTTATACAATTTTTTATTCTTCTATTTTCTATCCAAATGTTTGAACATATGAAATATATTATGTGTGACAAATTTAGTTTCAAAGCTCCAAATTTGACAGCTTTGACAGTTCTTTTTAAATGCTTTCAGCAATGATAGACGAGGATACAAAACTGAAATTAATAAGACTGATTAAACCTATAGTTCACAATAAATTCAAAGTCATTGCAAAATGCAGAAACTGCCAACCCCAGCAGGAAGTAGCTAACAAATCATTGTTGATTTGTTGACTTAAGTTTACCATATAAAAGTTATTTTTTTCTTTCATTTTAGCACAGATGAAGAACAAATTCTCAAGTCTGTTCATTTTGGCATAGATGTTTTGCTTACTTTTCAACCTATTTTAAACATTAAAACTGTTCTCGTAGTAAGCAGTAGCATCTAATTAAGGCTTCCAAATGTTATACAACTTTATGATTCAAGAAATCAACTGGGACATGAGTAATAGGTTATATGCAACCTGGGATTCCAGTCTAATGGCAACATATGTAAGGCGGTGACAAGGGAAATGCAGATAGCTCAGTTAGGCTCTACAGCAGTTAGCACGGAACATATGTCTAAAGCTGATCTATCTGCTCATTTCACTGTCACCGAACATTCAAATATTCAAACACTTAATACCAAAAAAATATTTGGACTAAATTTGGTTCCGGAGTTTGAATGTAATAGCTTTTGATAGTTCCCTTTAAATGGTTTTAAGCAGTAAAAGATGAAGATATAGAAATACTTCAATCAGCAGGGCCAATTGAATCTGTTGTTTACAAGGAGGTCTCAGCGTCATTGTTAAAATTAGAATTGTCTGAAAAGTGTGGAAGATTCAAGTAAATCTTTTCCAACTGTTGATCACTGAAAAGAATTTAGATTTTTTTTTTTATCAAGGCCACATAAGTCTCCTTAAAGACAAATTCCTTCTTCTTTCTTTCCTTTTTAATATATTTTTAAATTATTAATTATAGTTGATACAATATTAAATTAGTTTCAGGTGGAATGCTCATTTTTTTCAGATAAATGACTTTTTTATTGAACTTATTGGGGTGAAATTCCTTAACAAATGTACATAGGTTTTAAGTCTACAGTTTTATCATATACCTTACGTATACTGTAATGTGTGCTCAGCACCCAAAGTGAAATCTTCTGATCCCTTTGTCCTTTACTGCTTCACCGCGTCCCTTTCCTCTGCTAACCACTGCACTGTTGTCTGTGTCCGTGAGAGTTTGCTTGTTTGTTGTCTTGTTCTTTGTTTGTTTCTTTCAAAGGCAAGAACCATATGATTTCATTCATATGTGGGCTATAAAACTGAATACCCTCTTCTCTAACAGCGGTATTCCAGATTCACCCTTAGCGCACATGTTTATGAATTAGAAACAGTGACACTGTCCTGGCCGAGTTACTCAGTTGTTGGAGCATCGTCCCATACACCTAAGTTTCTGAGTTCGATCCCTGGTCGGGAAGTGTATGGGACGTGACCAATCGATACCTCAATCAATCAATCAATCAATCAATCAATATATCTCTCTTTCTTTCTCTCCCTACCTCCCACCATCCCTTCCTCTCTTTGTAAAATCAATGAAAGCATATTCTCATCCTCCGGTGAAGATTAAAAAAAGGAAATAGTGGAATTGTCAGTTATAACACTGATTTTTGTAATAATGCAAGAAATAACTTTTCACAAACATTAAATATGCTTTAAAATCTATTCTGTTCTCTAAGAAATTCAGAGGGCTGGGAACTCCAGTTTAAAAGGCAATGTGTTCTGTCATAAGGGCGGTTTTTGAAATCTAACAGCTCTAAATTTATGTATCTGAGTCTATGTGATGACAGAAACATTATTTCATCTACTGTGAGACTTAATTTGTCTCATAAATAAAACAGAAATTATAAAATCAACTTTAAATACTTATGATGAGGAATAATATAATCATATACGTAAAGTTTCTAGCTAGTGCCTTTCACAAAACAAACACTCCAAACTTCTTTTATTGTTGCTTTGGTTCTTTGTTGTTTTTCCCATTCACCCTCTTGGTGAAAAGCCTGTTATTATATAGGACAACTCTGCAGCCAGCCTTCCTTGCAACATCGCCACCAAGTGGTTGTCTTCAGTATCTGATATAATTTCTCCAGTATGAGCAAATTCCTCCCATGAATGAAAATTATATTGAAATAGGACATAGTAAAAAGTAATATCTACAAGAGCCAAAATACATATTATCTAAACCAGAGCATGAAGAATAATCTGAAAATGTGCCAGAATTTTCTGACCTTTAGCAAATATTCCACTTTATATTTTCAGAATTGGGCAGAGGAAGACAAGTTGGCCTTGGGAGGAAGTCCTTTGCATCTAAATGAATTTATAAAATACTGAGACCAGGAATGTTTCTTGATCATATATCAGCAAATAGTAATAATATCAAAATGGGTCATATGTAAATATAACAACATATACTTTGTTCTACATTATGGCTGACCATTGCCTCCTGAGTAGAAAATGAATGGCTCTTGGACAAGCTTCAGTTCTCTCCCTGGAGTCTGTACATTTCTCTTCTTTGCTGACAATTTCTCAAAAGTTTTAGGTGGAGATATTGACTTTCATTGGATGAGGTACAAATCATTACCCATTTCTGGAGTGATTCCAGGGTTATAAATTAGAGTGGGCTATCAGCTATGGTTGACTTGTAATGCTGAGCTGGGAGATTAAAAACCCACATGCAAAAATAACCTTGAATCTATCAGATGGAAATAAACTTGGAAACCAAATAAAGTGCCTTCAAAGTGTAAAGCCTGACTTAAAAAAAAACGTGGTAAAAAGAGATGGCTAATGAAAAGAAGGTGAAGAGCTTGATACAATAAAAAATAATCTGAAAAGTGATTACATTGAATTGTTATTTTTGAATTTATTTCTCAAATATGTATTATTTGTTTGGGGCAATGTATGCACATATACATAAAACATTAAAATATTTCCTTTTTCAAATAATAAGTTCAGCT
>PVJI01031262.1:0-13313 GCA_004026765.1 Micronycteris hirsuta
TTTTATATTTATTTAAAGTAATTATTTTAATGCCTTTATTAAACCTTAACTGAAACTTAACAATGCACCTGGTCACCCAAGGTGACCATGTGAAAAATTAATATTTCAAAGTATAGATTTAATTATTAAGTAACACAATCATTGATTGATCTATTATTGAAATGCTATAGGATTTCCACAATCTTAATAAATGTTGGTAATGATTTTTATGTTATATTGAGTGGATTTAGACTAATAACATTTTTATTTTAAAGCAGATAAAAACATCATTTTAAAAGCTGTCTTCATCTTTGAAAGTGCAGTTTCCTTCTGGATGGTAAATCTGTAGTGTCCTGAGAGTGAAAAGTGAGGATGGGAGATTGAACTATATTAGATCTTGTCCTCAACTGTTAGGATTCAAAATGGTTTTTAAAATGCACATTGAGTTGGAGAAGAACAGTTCCAAAGATACACAGCCTCCTTAGAAAAGCTCCTGGTCTGATTTCGAAACCGTTCCTAATCTGGGGGAACACTTGAACTTCCTAACGAGGACAAGCGAGAGGAGGGGTTTACACTCCTCCTGAGCGCTTCACCTTCATGATGCCCCTTCAATGTCTCGGGGCACACCCAGGTGCATGGCATCACACTAATGATCAGCCACGAAGAGCTTTGCATGGCCCCGAAACCGGTGTAACGGAGTCTGCCTGGAGAGCTTGTCTGCATTTCTAAGTGTAAATTTTGCAGAAGAGCAAACACCTTGTTTGAACTCCCTCGTCTGTCAGATCACCCGGGGCACAAAAGTTAGGAAAGTTAGAAAAAGCTGACTGTATTTTTGTAGGCTATCCATTAGTTTGTTTTCTTGCTTTTTGCTATGAGAGGACAAAAAGAGGTAATCCATAATATCTCTTGTAATATTTTTTAGTATTTATAAATAAAGATACTTGAAAAAGCCCTTGAGCAGAATAAATGTTTTTATGGTCTTTCATCAACTAGATTACATCTAATGTATCTTCTCTAGCAGCTTATCACACTGATGCTCACCTGACATAAATTGCATGAACTCTTGAGCAACACAAGATCTTCATGCTTTTAGACTCTACTTAATTTGGTAAGATCTTCTGTTTAGTTAAAATTAATAATTCTTGAACATATCATCTCTTTTTCAAATATAACTTCAATTTGCTGCGTTAGCATAAAATTTGGCTTAAATGTCACTTGAGTCAATTATCAAATCATTTAAATATTCAAGAGTGTAGCTACATTTGAGAACATATTTTAATGTACTTTAAATATAATATGTGAATCATTGTTCCAAAAAGCTTTCTCATCTTTCCCTCAGGGTATTAATCCCTCGGTATTGGTGTCTAAATTTTCTTTCCTGGAAGAGAAGCTGAGTATTTTCAGATAAATAGGTGATAGATAGATAGATAGGTAGGTACATAATAGATAGTTAGGAAATATATATAGTATATGCCTGTGAATATATGTAAGATTTGCATAAATATACATATGTATACACATGTATTTGTATATAAATCACTCATCTTGCTTATCTTATTTTGCATGTTAATCTAATGAGGTAATTACAAGTAGAGAGAAAAGCAAATGTGAGCAAAGGATATATTAAAATGAACGCTCCAGTGGTGAGAGAACTGTAAATTCACTGGGACAGAAGACTAAAGGGTTGCTCCAGAAAGCCTACACAGCAACCCTGACCAGTGGGCTCACTGTTTTATCAGGCTAGAAGTCTAGGTCATTACAGATTTTAGAAGGAAATGTGACGAACAACATCAAGCTCTTAAAAATGTAGCCAAATAGTTATATTTTACAGATATTATTTTACATGACACAGGGTACATTGTTTAGTCATGTATTGATTATTTTAAGTCTTTTGATGCTACCATGTTCTAATCAACATTGGAAGTATGATCTTCAATTTGGGGGGCCAAAAATTTTTTTTAAGTTTTTATTTATCTATTTTCAGAGAGAGGGGAAGGGAGGGAGAACGAAAGGGAGATAAAAGAAACATCAATGTGAAAGAGAAACATTGATTGGTTGCCTCTCACAAGCCCCCAGCCAGGGACAGAACCCACAACCCCGGCATGTGCCCTGACTGTGAATCGAACGGGTGGCTTCTAGCTTTGTGGGATGACTCCCAACCAACTGAGCCACACCAGTCAGGGCTGGAGGACCAAAATTCCTTAAAATACAAAATATATCTGTAATTTTTTACCCATTTTGAACACTAGTTCATGGTTGACAGTGCTTTTAGGATAGCATGGTGAATTGTGAATGGGACTAAGTCTTTTCCCTTCAACGAAACCCTTCATTGGCAGTTAAAGCCTGTGTTACACACTGAAAGCACCGCAGAGTAATCAGACAAGTCAAAGACAAAGGGAATGCCCCACTCCTGCCCACTCTCGCCACGCTCTCCCACCTGAGGCTGGGGGGACGGAGCAGCTCTCAGCTGCTCATAGTCCAGAGGCTCAAACCCACTGAGCACTGACCCTCCCCTGCCACCCACACCTCACCACCTCTCTGCAAAAGGCCAATTTACAGCAAAATGTTTTACCCAGTACATCATCTCTGACTATCAATAAAAATTACAAGACATACCAAAGGACAAAAAACACTATTTGAAAAGACAGAACAAGCCTCAGAATAAGACATGGCAGGGATGTTGGCATTACCAGGCCAGGAATTTCAAGCAACGATGATTAATGTGCTGAGGGCTCTAATGGATCCAGTAGACAGTGTGTAAGACCAGATGGGCAATGTAAGGAGAGAGATGGAAATCCTAAGAAAGAAACAAAAAGGGAAAAAAAAAGATAAAAAACACTGTCTCAAAAATGAAGAATGACTTTGATAGACTTATAAGTACAATGAACATGGTTGAAGAAAGAATCTATGAGCTCAAGGAGATCTCAGTAGGAATCACCAAAACTAAAAAGCGAAAAGAACAAATACGAAAACAAATAATATATACAAGGACTATGGGACAACTATAAAAGGTATGATATATGCATAATGGGAATTCCTGAAGGAGGAGGGAAAAAGTAACAGAAGAAATGTTTGAAACAATAATGACTTACAGTTTCTTCAAAATTAATATCAGACATGAAATGACAGATTCAGGAAGCCCAGTGAACATTAAGCAGAAAAAAAAAATGACAAAAAAAGCAACTATACCTAGGCATATCATTTTATAACTATAGAAAATCAAAGATAAAGAAAAAATCTTGAAAAAAGTTGGGGGGTGGACATCTTATTTATAGAGGAACAAAGAGCCAAGTTATATCCATTGCACCCTCAGAAATCATGCAAGCAAGAAGAAACTGTTTAATATCATGAGAGAAAAAACCTTCCAACCTAGATTTCTGTACCCTGCAAAATTACCCTTCAACAGCGAAGCAAATTTAAGGCTCTATCAGAGAAATGAAATTGAAGTAATTTGTTGCCAGTAGACCTGACTTGCAAGAAATGTTAAAAGAACTTTTTCTAGATAGAAGGAAAATAATGTAGGGGAAGCAGCCAGACCTCTATAAACAAAGGAAAAGCAGCAAAAGAAGGAGTAAGTGAAGGCAAACATGGATTATGTGCATTTTTCTCAGAAGCACATCCATTGCTTATGTTTAATGACACTAAACTTTTAGAGTCATTTTGTCTTCCAATCAACAGGTGTCAGTTGCACCACGACTCTAGGCCTACCAGCAACTTGCATGACGGGTGGGAGAGAGGCGAGGAATTAAATCCAATCAAAATTCAACAAAACTTTATTGAGACTCTTCTGTGCAGCACAAGTACTATTGTTTGCGGGAGATACACTTTTAATAAAAGCACAAAGTCCTTGCTTTATTCTTCTTAGACTATTAATCTTAAGACTATTTCAAAAATTCATAATCTTAGACTATTTCAAACTTTAGCTGACAATGACCCAAACTGAGGGCATAATAGATGACATTTTGTTTTCTGCTGTATTGTTTTTGGCTGCAGTTTATTAGAAAGGAGTACAAATACCCACTGGAAAAGTGAGTTAAGAGGGGAATAACTGATCATTTTGTTTAAGCACCCTGGTATACAGCATATACTGTACACTAAGTTAAAAAATATTTTTCTTCCAAGGTAACCGAACTGCACAACATCAAAAATATAACCAGACTGCCTCGAGAGACAAAGAAGCATGCGGTGGCCATTATCTTTCATGATGAAACATCCAAGACATTTGCCTGTGAGTCAGGTAAGCAATTACAGCCCCGTCTGCTGCTGGAGGAAACTGCGCTGCTTCTGAGACAGGGGCCCAGATGCATTGAGACGCACTGCTGAATAGGAATGCTTATTGTGATAAGAATGCGCCCTGGAAGGCTTTATTCAGCAGCTCAACAGAGTGGTTTTTATAGACGCTTTTGGTGCTTGTTTATTATCTGTCAGCGTCTGGATTTTGCTCCCAGGTGGTCGGAGGACTGTTAAACTTTCCATTCAAGCTCGGAAAATTAAGGGAGCAGCGCCTGGGACATGTTGTTAGGGCAAGGTTATAAGGTGCATTCTGGTTCTCCCCGGGTGCCGGTTCAGGGCATTTGGCATGGCAATAACGGCGCTGCCTGGCAGAAGGGTGGCACATGCAGCCTGTCCGGCCCCTTCAGAACAGAACTTAGAGCAATCGGTTGCTTGCATGGAGTCTCATGGTGCAAGTAAATATGTGATTAAATTTGAGTATCCCGGTTCTTAAAGTATTGAGACACAGTATTGCTTCTAGTTGGAACTTGCAGTATTTTTCATTTTGCAGTTCCTGTGCTATGTAATGTATTACTTATTACAGCTTTTTAAAGATTTTAATTAATGAAACAGCACACTCATTTTAGAATGGATGGAAGCAAAAAGCACTGAGGATTTGAAAGATGTGAATTTAAAATAATAGCTAAGTGTTTAGGAGAAGAATTATTGAGTACTTTAAAAAACAAACCTTCTGGATTTACAGTTAAAGTGTATGGGAATCAGTGCTACCAGGTCATATTATCCTAAAACCAGTAATGTCGCTTTGCCTAAATAAAATTTCTCACACCTCCTCACCTACTCTTATCTCAGTTTTACTAATCAGTTAGAATTTATCAGAGTGTCCTTCTTTCTTTGAATGTTTCATTCCTTTCGCTATACTTTTCTTCACTTGTCATCTGACTTCATTCCATCATTTAAAGTGGACTTTGTGCAGCTGCACAGAAGTCTTTACCTGGTATTACAAATCCCTGTTCTGTAACAGACTTCTCTCATCCTTGCCGGGATCCTGTTTTCACACATACAAGTCTCTGTGCCTCCTTCTTCACTGCCTTCAAACTGTCTACAACCACTTCACTGTTTTCTGAGCTCTGAAATGACGTCTGGTGTTAAAACCAATAACATTCAGAAAATTGGTTTTCAAAAATAGATATAGGATAATTTTCACTATTGATGGTATGCTTCAAGTTTCAATGTACACAACCGTTTTGCATTTTTGAAATTGTACTGAGCCATGTTGTAGAAACACAGGCAACACTGGACTCTATTATTTGAGATAAGAAGGGTATATTGAATTATATGTCAACATAATTCAGAAATACAGTTCAGAGTTGTAAGCCACAAGTCTGAAGTTGTAATGTTTTTAAAATGTTATTTATTTATTTATTTTCACAGGGGTGGTGGTTTCATGGTTTATGTAGAAATGAAGGCCTCTTTGTTAAAAGAGAATGAGCTTAATTCCCAAGATAAGAATTTCTGGAGAGTGAGGGTAAAACTAGATGCAACTACAAAGACAGAAGAATGTTTGTTTAGATATGACTTATGTGAAAGCATTCTTTGTTTTTTAAACCATATTTTATGTGATGATATAATGGTGTGCTTGAAGCTAGTAATAAATCATGTTTAAGAAACAATGGCATGAACTTTTAAAAATTGCCTTCGTGGCCAATGCTAGTGGGAGAAAAGAAGGTACTTTCAAGGAATTTGAGCACTTTTGCCTGCAGACGACAAGGCTCAAATGATAAAGCAGTCAGGGATGTGAAAATCAAAATAGCAAGAAGATTCAGGCCAAGAGTGAACAGAGCTCTGACATTTATTTCTAATGAAAACACAGGTAAAATTGTAATTCCAGTAACAGCTCGTGGGAGTGTGAATTATTTCAATTATCTTTTCAAGAATACTGGCATCTGTCATGAAATACATATGCATCCTCTGGACTCCGTGAACCTTTTCAGAACATAGCCCATGTGGACCCGTGTGCCGGCACATGCAGATGGGGGTTTAAGCACATTTCATGTAATGACAACAGAATTAGAAACCAGGGGATGCATATAAAGAAAACCACTGAATAAATTATGGTATATTCTTATCCTTAAATAATATGCAATCACTAGGAAGAATTCTAATTAAACTGATTAACTGCATAGAAAACATTTCTATGAAGTTGAGTTCTTCAGACAAACCACCTAGCAGAGAACTGTATACAGAATGATCACATTTTGTAAAATACATAATGAGAGTGTGTGTGTGTTTTAACAAGCATTACCAGGGTAAGGGAAGATGATAATGAGGTGGATGGAAAAGGAAGATGGGGAAAAAGATAAGCAAAACAGGAGAAGAAAATAAAATGAACAGGAGACAATACCCAGTGTATAAACATGAAGTAATTTACATGAAGTTATGTATGTGAGAATGTGCACGTGAATAGATCCAGAGTTTTTGTTAGTCATCAGGAAAATGATAATTAAAATTACAATGACTTATCGGGGAGTTCCTGCCAAGATGGAGGCATAGGTAGAAACCCTCCACTTCCTTGCACAACCAAAAGGACAACGGCCAATCTAAAACCAATAAACAACCAAAAGCGCCAGAAAATCATACTGCACGGAACTCCGACAACCAGGGAATTAAAGAAAAAATCAACCAGACTGATAAGGTGGACACTGGTCTGACTCAAGAAAACCGAGCCTGGGCAGCTGAGGGGCGGGTCTGACTGCAGAGCTCTGCAGGCTGCGCAGGAGGGGCTGACTTAAGGGGAAAACTGAGACTCAGAGCTGACTGTGGGCTATGGCTGGGGTTGCCACGTGGGAGATACTTCCAGTCGCACATGAGAGTCTGTTGGAAAGAGCGCTAGGGAGGAGCCTGCCAGCAGCACTGTTCCCTCTCTGGCCCCTCCCCCACAGGCAGTGCAGCAACGAGGGTTGTCCTGCCCAGTGAATACCTAAGGCCCCGCCCCTTACAACTTATCAGGTGTGCCAAGACAAAGAAATAGGGCCCCAATGAAAGAACACAGCAGAACCTAAGTGATGAGGAGATTGCCAACCTATCTGATGGAGAATTTAAAGCCCTGGTAATCAAAATGCTCACAGAACTGATTGAACTTGGTTGAAAAGTGACAGAAAAATGAAAGATACCCAAAACGAAATAAAGCAAAATATTCAAGGAACCAACAGTGAAAAGAAAGAAATCAGGATTCAAAGCAACGATTTGGAACAAAAGGAAGAAATAAACATCCAAGTGGATCAGAATGAAGAAACAAGAATCCAAAAAAATGAAGAGAGTCTGAGGGTTCTCTGTCACAACCTGAAACATTCCAATATCTTAATTATAAGGGTGCCAGAAGGAGAAGAGGAACAGCAAGAAATTGAAAACTTATTTGAACAAGTAATGAAGGAAAACTTCCCCAATCTGGTGAAGGAAATAGACTTCCAGGAAGTCCAGGAAGCCCAGAGAGTCCGAAAGAAGTTGGAGCCAAAGAGGAACACACCAAGGCACTTATCATTAAGTTACCCAAGATCAAAGACAAAGAGAAGATCCTAAAAGCAGCAAGAGAGAAGGAGACAGTTACCTACAAAGGAGTCCCCATAAGACTGTCAGCTGATTTCTCAAAAGAAACCTTACAGGCAAGAAGGGGTTGGAAAGAAGTATTTGAAGTCATGAAAGGCAAGGACCTACATCCAAGATTACTCTATCCAGCAAAGCTTTCATTTAGAATGGAAGGGCAGATAAAGTGCTTCCCAGATAAGGTCAAGTTAAAGAAGTTCATCATCACCAAGCCCTTATTATATGAAATGTTAAAGGGACTTATTTAAGAAAAAGAAGATGATAAAAAATATGAACACTACAATGAGAACAAACTCACAACTATTAACAAATGAACCTAAAGGAAAAGAAAAACAATGAAAACAAAAACTAAGCAAACAACCAGAATAGGAACAGAATCAGAGAAATGGACATCATATGGAGGGAGTTTAGTGGGGAGGGGTGGGGAGGGATAAGGGGGAAAAGGTACAGGGAAGAAGAAGCATAATTAGTAGGCATAAAATAGACAGGGAAAGATAAAAATGGCACAGAAAACAGAGGACTCAAAGAACTTATATGTCCAACCCATGGACATGAACTAAGGGGTGGGGGGAATGCTGGAGGGTTGGGGGAGCAGGGTGGAAGGGGGATAAAGGGGCAAAAACTGGGAAAACTGTAAAGCATAACCAATAAAAATACTTAAAAAATAAAATAAAATTACAATGACATATCATTGTGCACCTAGCAGATGACTAAAATTAAAAAAAAAAAATAGTAACACCATCAAATGTTTGTGAGGTTTGGAGAAACCGGATCACTCACACATTGCTGGTGGAAATGTAAAGTGGTATAGCCATTCTGGAAATGTGTGTCAGCTTTCTTGTAAAATTAAATACGTAATTATCACAGAACCCAACAATTGCACTTTTGGGCATTTATCTCAGAAAAAAAAATGAAAATATGTTTACACCACACACCCCCCAACCTGACACACCCCTGTATGAAAATGCTCACTGCGGCTTTCTCCATAATGGTGCCAAACTGGAAAGAACTCAGATGCCCTGCGACAAACTGGGGTTCACTTCTACCATGAAGAACTCCTCAGCCATAAAAGGAATAAACTATTGATCTATGCAGCGACCTGGATGAATCGCAAGTGGATTATGCCAAGTGAAAAAAAAAAGCCAACCCCAAAGATCACATACTTTGTAACTCAATTTATAACATCTGTGAGATGACAAATTTTAGAAATGGAGAACTCATTAGTTGCTTAGGTTAGGAATGGGATTTGGAATGTGGGGTCAGGCAGTATGTGGCCATAAAAGTGTCTCATGAATTTCTTTTGAAACTGAGTAGTTATCTTGGTTGTAATGGTGCATACACAGACCTACACAGGTGGTAAATTATATAGAATTTATACACACACACACACAAATAAGTACAAGTAAATCTGCAAACATCTAAATAATATCAATATCCTGGTTGTGATATACTATAACCTCGCAAGATATTATCATTGGGGGAAAGTGGGAAAAATGTACCCAGATCTCTCTGTACTTTTTCTTATAACTACATGTGAATCTGCACTTATCTCAAAAAATAAAAATTAGACCTATTATCTGTAATGTCATCTATTATGCATTTTTGAGCTAAAAAACAGGGTAAGGAAAGAGTTGCTGGAAGAAAAGGTACTTGGTATATTCTACTATGGCAAAAAGAAATGGACAACAAGAGCAAACGATGAAAATAATCCTAAACATGGATCTGTTTAGCATTGGGTAGCTTGTGTGTGTTTTATGAGCACAAAGAAACGTGCTCCAGTGCGTATGCCTGGGCCCTGCCCCTGCTGCCATGGAGACCCCTGTGAGCTTCCCCCGGCTTCTGTGCTCCTGGCACACACACCTCACCATCTCCTTTCCTTCCTGCCCTTCATCTCACTTACTCCTTCTGCTCTGTGTTCCCACGGCATGCTGAACTTGGACTTCCTCTACCCTGTTCAAGATCTTTCTACTCTGTCCGATTTGAAGCTCAATGCAGACATGACCGTATTGTCTCTCTCACCCTGGAATTCCCAGCACCACGGTGCTGATAAGAATTTGTTGGCTTGGTGAATTCATGAATGAGTAAAATTTATATTTAACTTTTGTAATAACAGTAATATTAATCATACTCTTTTTACAAAGAGATAGTATCTTTCTGAAAACAAATTTTAGAGACTAACCGGGTATCACCATGGGTAAAATCATTTAAATTGCCAAATAAAAGATTGCTGTGTTTGTGATAGTGGGGGGAGGGGGGTAATGAGCAATGCTGTGTGTGTGCGTATGTGAGTGTGTTTGTGTATGTGTGTGTACACACCCATGGCCCATCAGGTCTGCTGCAATGACTCTGTGATAAAACATATGAAATACAAATGAGAAATTCTGCATTTTACCCGTTCCTTGAGAAGGAGCCCTGCTTTGGGGGGCAGGTGGGTTGAGCATGCTCTATCTCAAGTCAATGTCTAATAAATGCAGGAGCATACAGCCTAGATGCTGGAAACCCAGAGACTGGGTGATAGATCCTTCTCCCCTCCCTTTAGAAAGGGGGCAGAGGTGAAAAGGAGCTCAAGTGTGCTGTCGCTGTCAGCATATGAAACCCCAAACTTATCTCCAAATAATTTAGGGTAAGAAGTATTTAAAATCCGGCAACCCAATTCATTTCCTAAAAAATTATTTGTGGCATTGAATTTATTCTGTAATATAATAAAGTTATTTTAATACTTTCTCCCATTCAAAATTTGTAGTGGCATATTTATGAAATTAATAAATGCCCCCACATTAAAATGAAATATATTGGGTAAAAAACACAAATCCTAATATAGCGATACATAATTTTTTTTTCAGTTTTGCATAAGTATTGCTTTGTACCTGAAATACCTGGATATAAGTATATCACATTTCAGTTTATTTTCATTATATTTCACAAATTCTATATCTTTATTTCTGAGAGATATTGTTTTCTAATATAACCTCACTTTCTCATAAATGTATGTTAGTTAATAAGATGTATTTTTATTTTATAAAACTATTACCAAGTCTTATAAGAAAGCATTTTTTTCACAGAGGATTCTCTAAGATTTCTGCCTCTCAGGCTTCTCATAATCTTTCCTATAAGTCCAAAAAGGATTTAGCCAAAAATCCTTCTTAAATTTGAAATGACGGGTAATAGGCATACACTTAAGCCTATATTTTATTAGCATTTTTATTATATATGCAATTGCAAAACCTGTGTTTGTTCCCACCTGTGACCTAGAACCTGTAGACATTAGAAATACACTTGCTATCTATCTTTATTAATGATTTAGGCACTAGAAAAAATCTGTTCTTGGGCATAGGTGACTGGAACTTACTGTGAAGTCTAATTGCTATTCATGAATATTATAATAAAGAATGTATATATGTATATATAATATTAAGAAATACTTTGAACCATGTGGGTTATTTAATTTTGGAAGGACTTAATTCATGCTTAAGAATGAGGAAAGGGTCCCTTATATAAAGGTTCTAGACATCAGGCACTCACCCCAGATTATAGAACAGTTTTTTTTGTTGTTGTTTTTGGTAATATAGCCAATTTAATAGAAGTAAGCCAGTAAAACAACCGATAGATTTTAATGATTATTTACTCATATAATCAATATGACTCCAAATTCTTAAAATATAGTTTATGTAACCCAAATAATAACTGGTCACATCCGGTACAAAGGAAGAAATCAATTTTATCACACTTAAGAAGTCAAATTGTTACCATTGGTATTTAGCTAGAAAAGGGGAGCAAAGGGAACTAGACGTTGAGTTTAATAAACTGGGAAGCACAAGTCTGCCTGCTCAGTGAGGAAGCTACAGCTTCACACCCAGGGGATTACAGCGTTTCTCTGCCAGAAGAATGAACACTTCTCACTTCCTCACTCCAGTACCAGACTGCCAGGTGGGAGCAGGGGAAGGCAGGCCCAAGTGCAATAGAAGCCAAAACGGCACAGGGAGAGGTGCTGGACCAAAGAGGCCTGTCAGTCTAGCCTGGGGAGAGAAGGGATTGCTTAAGAGGTACACCCATCTGAAGCCCATCTGAAGCCCTGGAGCTTGGGAAGTTCATTGGTCATTTTGAAAAGGTACCTGGTTCATTCCACATCCAAGCTAACATAATCCCAGGGGAGCAAAGGAGCTCTCTGTTGCTTGTGACCTACACTCACACGGTGCCCTCGCCTTTCTCTCCACGTGGCACTAGCAGCTGCATGGCCCATAGCCGTGCAACTCCACCGGTAGGCTCCTGGACAAGGGAGTCGGAAATGGGCAGCAGCTGGAAACACGTGCTGAGCTTGCGGGATGCTGGACCAAACTTTAACATAGAGCATAAACTCTGGGCAGTGGCCATCATCCTGGCCCTACTAAAGACAAGATTAGGCCTTTTCCATGGTGTGACAGATGGCGATGGGACATTGAGAAGTCAGGAGGGAACCCCCTGAATTATACATCATCAGTAACCATACCACAGAGCCACATCCTAAGGAAATTCTTTTCCTTTACATACCGCAAGAACCCCATTTGCACCGGTGACAGAATTAGAGTGTGGCACTGGAAAAAATATTCACTGCAGCTTCTCAGAGATACATGGTCTGCAGATAAACATCATACTTCAGTTTCAAGTGATGTCAGTCAGCACTTTCACTAGCAGTCCATTTACTTCGGGGATAATGGAAGACATTTCTGTTTACTGACTGTTCAGTACAAAAGAGAACTTGAATGAAGTTGGAACAACTTGTATTTCTAGCTGACTCAGTCACAGTGCAATAGAGTTGCTGGTTTATAGCCATCTGCTTCCTAGCTCTCCTGCTAAGACTTGGAAGAAATCATAAAAAATACAAAAAAAATGAATCTAGTGGCCTTATGTGATCTGAAATGTGTTGGGATTTTGAAGCTATTTCTTTAGAGAGAGTGAATGCTGTGTGGTAGTAATGGTGTAATGAAACTGTAAATGTTTTTCTTTTCTTTTTATTTTCAAATTTTTTAATTTAAGCTCTATTGTATTTTTCCATTACCTTTTAGTTCCTTTATAAACCCCTCCGCCCAGCAGTCACAACACTGTTGTCCATGTCCCTGAGTCCTTGTTCCTTTTTGCTCAATCCCTCCACCCCTAACCCCCCACCCATGTCCTCTGCTCTCCATCTATGAGTCTGTCTCTGTTTTGCTTGTTAGTTCTGTTTGTTCATTAGATTCTACATATGAGTGAAATTGTGTAGTATCTGTCTTTCTCTGACTGGCTTATTTTACTTAACATAATGTTCTCCAGGTCCATCCATACTGTTGCAAAGGATAACATTTTGTTCTTTTTTATGGTCGAGTAGAATTCCATTGTGTAAATGTCCCATAGTTGTTTTATCCACTCACCTAATGATGGGCACTTGGGCTGCTTCCATATCTTGGTGATTATAAATAATGCCACAATG
This sequence comes from Micronycteris hirsuta, assembly GCA_004026765.1. Classification (NCBI taxonomy): domain Eukaryota; kingdom Metazoa; phylum Chordata; class Mammalia; order Chiroptera; family Phyllostomidae; genus Micronycteris; species Micronycteris hirsuta. Next base: position 13,256 of record PVJI01031262.1, read on the forward strand.
AACATAGGGGTGCTTATGTTCTTTTAAATTAGTGTTTGGGTTCCTTTGTATATAGTCC
>PVJI01031263.1:0-13300 GCA_004026765.1 Micronycteris hirsuta
CACTAATGAGGGGACGGGAGAAGGGAAACCATCATCGCTCCAGCTGTGTGTCCTCTCGCACTTGCCGTTCTGGACTCAGATGAGAGAGGTCTGATTACAGGAATTATTAATTATTACCCCAGATTTCTATAGAGGGTACCTTTTGTCCTTCCTGGAAAAACTGTAGCATGAGACTAAATATCCTTCTTGGGTTTTTATTATAATCAAGCCACATCTTTTCCTGATTTTAAGAAACTTAAATATCTTGAGATGAAACATAAACTAAACTCCCTGCCACTTTAATTTTTTTCCTAGAACATTTTTCCATCCTTTGAGCCACAGGGGTTTCTCCCTGCTCCCCCTGTTTTTCTTACACTGGATAAATTGCTTCAGCTAAGTTATGGGTTGCTTCCTGAAAATTTATCTTCTGACTTCTAACCAAATTGCAATTTAGAAGCAAGTGCTTTTTTCTCTTTTATTTTCCTAATATATGAAGTGTCTAGTTCTAGTGTTATTGGCAAGATTATGTTTCCTTTGTTGTTTTAATATCAGCTTTATAAAAATGGCTCATGTGTTGCTTTTACTCCAAGATTGGAGAGTTCCAACATTTATAAACCCAAAACCAACATGTTCCTCTACAGGGATTCACCACACTGTTGAGGGGCATGTCATGGAGATAGCCATAAATGGCAAGGACAAAAGTAAATAGGAGAAAAAAAAAACCACACATTTTTGAAGTGTGAGCTTTGTAAGACTTGTAAACCTAAATAAATAGCCTTGCCCACCCCCTCTAAGTAGAACCTTATTTTAGAAAATTAGCCCCAGTCAAAAAAGATAGGGTACCATGCCACCCTGTAGATGTTACGCATTTGTTCTAAGACCTTCCTTAAAACATCTAAGCCACCTTTAGCTCTTCTGCTATAATAGAAGCTTACAGAGGAAGAAAGCACCTAAAGTTTTCATTATCTTTTACTTAAAAAATGAGTTATAGTCTCAAGTTGTGATGGCCCTAATAGGTACTCCTAAAACAAATACACAGGGCAGGTTGTTTAATTTTATGCTTAGAGGTAAATGCAGTCAAGTGACAACAAATAAATGGTGGTTAGCATGAAGCCCTCTCACGTCTACACAAGATTTGGATATTTCTTAAAACTGCGCTTGTTCCTATTCATGATAAAACTATTAATTTACTTATGTATATTCTTATTGTTTTTGTCTTGTATTTTAGCCTAACACAAATAAAAATGTAAATAATAATAAGTAATAACAAAATGAGCCAGAAGTCAAGTAGCCTACAGTGCTGTAGTTTTGGTAGGTGTTAGTGGACCTGCCTCTCTATCTGCCAGTGTCTTGCTTGTATCAGTGGCTCCCAGAAAGTTTCATGTCTAACGGCAGATGAGTTGAAATGCCTGTCTTGGAATAGTTTTTCTCATGGGTTTCCTCCAAAGTCACTGAGTGAACCTCGCTTTAATTTACTTGTTTTGGAGTGACATCCTCAAACTGTACTGAAGACAACTAACACAGAAAGCTAGAAAGAAGCAGTGCTGTTTGATGCTAGTGACAGAGCTTTGGGTGGCAGACAGATTCAAAATGGATTAATGTTCAAGCCAGGCCCTTTCACCTGTACTTTCTTCTGAGGATTGACAGAGCAGTGCATGTGGCTTGTCTATAGACGTCTTGACTTCTCTGCCACCTCTCAGTTAATTCCACTTTCTGATGTGAGATGGTGTGTCATTAGAGGTCAGTGGTTTTGCCATTTACTGAAGTCCTGGAAGTGGGTTTCCCGTGCGGTGAGAGGAAAAAAGGGAGGAAGGGGCAGGGGAAGAGGGAAGAAGATAATCTCTTTCTCTAAGTGCCAGCTGTGCCTTTTTAATGAGTATTTTCAAGGCTATAAGAACTTTCCCATATTAACAGGTAAACCCTCCCTCTATTATTCAATAATGTGTATTGTATGCTCTAACATGTGAGGTTCAATGATGGGCAGTAGACACAGGGCTCTTTGTTTCCCTAAATTCTTCTTGCTGTATTCCCTGGCCTTGTCCTCATCAAAGCACTTGGAAAAGGTGTGGCTATAATCTTCTAGGAGGGTGCAGGCTTTGTTATTCATTGAATCAGTACTTGAGCCCTAAGCTCTCTCATGACTTAATCCTTTACAGAAGAAGTTTTCTCTGGTAACATCACTGGGATTTCTTTTGGAAATCCATTTCTCCTGGTGTCAGGCATGTACTCCATGTTGAATGGGTGATCCTCAGCTACAGGAGAAGGTCTTAATATGTTTAAACTTATTATCATTTCCCATCCCATTGGACATAGTGTTTGCTGCAGTGTTGGTTGTATGTTTTTTTTTTTAAAGATTTATTTATTTATTTATTTTTAGAGAGAGGGGAAGGGAGTGAGAACGAGAGGGAGAGAAACAGCAATGTATGGTTGCCTCTCACGTGGCCCCCACTGGGGACCTGGCCTGCAACCCAGGCATGTGCCCTGACTGGGAATCGAACCAGGACCCTCTGGTTCCCAGCCGGCGCTCAATCCACTGAGCTATACCAGCCAGGGCAAGTTATATGCTTTTAACAAGGGAACTTTAGGGATCTTTGTGGTTTACCATACTGGTCTCTATCTCTGGTTATGAATGAAGAAGCAAAGAGACCCACCTGTATGCTGTTGACACTCATATTTTGACCCAAAGAACACCAGCGAGGGCATAAAGCAGAAAGCGGAGAAGGCAGAGAGAGGAGATGGACAGGATGGGAGTCTTTTGTCCATTCTCACCAACAGCTCATCCTCTGCCTCTGTGTTTCAGTTGTGTGAGTAGCAAATTCCTTTTAGTATTTAAGTAATTTTGAACTGGATATTTTTACCTCAATATTCAAATGAACCCCACAGATCCACAATGGCTTGATTAAATTAAAAAATATTTGATAATTACATTTTGATTAGGAGGTGGGATTTAGACAGGGAAAACATCCATTATGGTAAATCATCTTAAACTGTGAAAGTTTGACAGTAGTAATAATAATAAAAAGACAAGGAAGGCCATTTAAACCCTGTGTCGAATCAGCCGGACTTCTCCCTTTCTCTGAACTGAACAATAGTCTATATCATGGCTGTTTGTTTTCATTTACAGTAAATAGCTCATGCAAGCAAAGTGCCTAGAACAAAGAAAACACCTCTGACATAATTTGGGGCGCCAACAAGAAAATAATGGGTTGTTCAGGAAGGCACAGAACCCCTATGTGAACAGCCAAGTAATTCTAACAGAATTTGGAGCTGTTAGGAAGGGAGCAAACCTTTTTAATTTCATATAGCTTGTCCTGAAGTTCTTTACTCCATTGATTTTTCTTTTTCCTTCTGAATAGGAAAGCAGAGTCAGCTCTGTCATATTGAGCCTGTCAGTAATGGGCTCTGCCAGGCGTGGAGAAGATAAAAGCCACCACCTGCCTTGCCCCCACTCTCCCCATCCTATTTCCCGGTCTCCAGTTGTCTGCACAGCTGTCAGCAGCCCATTATTGTTCTACCCCAGAGCTGCCTTGGGAGCTCAGCATCCCAGCTTCAACAGCACAACTGCAGTTTGAATGATGCTCCTGGGTGGGTTTTCTCTGCACCTGGCCATAACCTCTTACAAGGCTGCTGCCTATGAATCCCAGCAGACATGGCTTACCTTCCTACCATGTACTTGAGCCTAGGAGGAACATATAGCACACCAGAGAGGGACAAGATTTGAGCAAAGACAAAAAAGGAGAAAAGTATTTATAGTAATATTTGAGATGCATGAATTGCTTTCTTGGCTTCCCAGTTCCCATTCATCTTACTCTTACATGCCCTCTTTTCTACTGGGCACGTGTTCCTCAGGCATGGACAATGAAAGCCTTGCCTTTCTGCCTGGCCCCTATGGTTGGGTCAGCAACAGTAACATGACTTAAGTCAGGTTGACCAGAGCCCCTGGGATTCATTCCATAGACCTAGTCTGAGAAATGGGGGAGTTGATACTCTCTTTCTTAAGAGTCTAAACCTAGAGTGCATGGAGGCCTGAAGCTGCTGGCATCTCTGTCAATATATTATGGCTGCAAGAAATATGCCTAACAAATTGCCCCAAGACCCAAATAGGCTGAAACAATAGACATTTATTTTTCAATCATGGGCCAGTAGGTTGGCTATGAGTTTTCTCGGCTAAGTTGGGCTGAGTTTAGACTCTGGACTACAGGTTAGGTTCCACTCTACTCATGGTAGGTCTCATCGTCCTTGGACCAGCAGCTACTCATGACAGTCTGGGTGAATGATAGATGTTCAGAAGGCAAGCCTAGTGATGCAGGCACTTGTTTAGCCTCTGATGGAGTCATGTCCAGTAACATGTTCAGAGAAAGTCTCATGGCTAAGCCCAAAATAAGTGAGCAGAAGGTATACTCTGAACACCACAAGACCATGGCAAAAGCACAGCTGTATATTATATTAGGAGAAGTGAAATAACTGACAGTATTGATCCAGTCTACCAGACTATCTTACCAGCACGTGGACCATGACCAAAGTCAAATGCACAGTGGGAGGCAAAAGCTGAAGAGTGGAGAGAAATGAAGGCCTAATAACATGATTTGAGCTTTGAATCCAGCTATATCTGAATGGGCTTTACTCCTGGACCTTTAGTTGTATGATTCCTTTGGTTGAAGCCAATTTGGGTTGGTTTTCTGTCACTAAGATTCATAGAAAGGAATGATTTGAGAAAGTCATAGGCAGAGAGATATCTTTGCGTGTATATAGGGAACATCCCCCCAGCTGCTGAGGGTGAGGCTGGCAGTCTGTGGTTCTTAGCCCCTTTGGGTATTGATTGCCCCGGCTAAAAAGAACGTTCTTGCTCAAAGTTCTGCCACCTATCCAGGGTAGCCCACATCTAACAACTGATTGAAGTAGGGTATAAAGGGGTGGCTACTTTTTTTTACCTCAACTCAGGATAGCTCTGAAAGGCTAACCCTTTCAGAACTCCTGAGACATCCCTTGAGGCTGCATTGCAGCTTTCTCTGCCCAATCCTGCTTTTGTTCATTCTCTTCTATAGATGTGGATCCCAAGAGCCCTTCAAACAGAAGCTTCTGCGTGCTAATCTGCTATCAGGAGGGGCCAATTTATGACACCAAATTAAATAGCTTGTATTTTTTTCCTAGATGAGTAACTGTGGGATTGCAGTGATGAATCATCACTCTGAACAAAGGGAGGATAACCTGCAGCATGATTTAAGAAAGTGACACAAATCATACATTCCTCCTGACACTGGCTCAGAATCCAAGCACAGATGAAAACCTTGGCCACGCCCCTCTCCGCTAGCCGCACAGCGTTCACTGTGCAGTTTTACTCTTCAACAAATGGACCAGTTGTTCTGACCATATGCAGGCACAACCTGAATGTCATCATTTTCATGTAGGCATTAAATGATTTTAAATGATGCTTAACATTAAAACTATCATCTAGTCTTTGTTTTCCCTCTGGCTGTCTGATGTGAGGCATCTTTTAGAGGCGGTAAATGGTAGTTACCTTTATAATGGCATAATTCTTAGCAAGTTTAAAATTAAAATACTATCACAAGTGGCATTTTCCATTTCTTTTCAAATGTAGAGAACTTTGAGAAGTCTCAGGTAATCAAAATATTGCCTTTAAAGCCTTGCTTTTATAAGGATGAGAAGAACATTGCTGTGCACTAACATTTATCTGTCGAGATTTTATAGTCTACAAAATATTTGCCAACATTTCCCCCATGTAAAATCTATTATCACAGGGATTAGAAACAACATCATGCGTACTACGTGTAGGAGATGCTTTTAAAAACTTGAAGGCAGAGTAAATGATCACCAGGGATCAAAGTTATTAACAGATTGAAAGTATGCACTTAAAATCATGGCAGTGGCCAATGTATTATCCCTGTGGCTTGCATGCTTCTTTCTTTCTGCTTCACTAAAATAATAATAAAAGCTAAGCAAGCAACCCTCCAGTTAAGCGATTATGTAAGGATGTAAAAATATGTGTGCAAAAATTATGCATGTATACATATTGCACCTGAAGGATCATTTTATGTAAATCAAAACTATCTCAGTACCTTTTATATAACCTGTTACAGATTTAGCAACTCAGAAGCCTAATTCTAAGACATAATTTCATGTATTTGACAAGGTATATTAAGTTTATGCTGTCCAAATATCTTTTATGAGCATTTATGTGCTCTATCATAATAACTTTGTATAAGTTTTTGTCACTTTAAGAGAAATACCCATTCCAATTTAATTCTAAGTCCTAGTATATATACCATATGGCATGTTGAGGAGGTCCTTGGACTTTTAGAGTAAATAGGGATGTCCCAAAAAACCTTTGTGCAGTTTAAAGCTTTAAAAATTTCAGAAATAGAAATTCTACAAACGTAGATGTATGAATGTATAATTATGCAAACTTCTTTTACATTAATTTTTGTTTTACATTAATTTTTTAATATTTGCATTCATTGTTTATTTCATTATTTTTGTTTGTTTCACTCAACATTTGGCTTATTAAAAGGGACTGAAACCAAAAGTTTAAATTCTGAATCACAAAACTATATAAAAATTAAATAAACTTATCTAATAGAACTTTCAAATTATATAAGTTTGTACCTTATAGTTCTGAAGTTATTGATACTTATAAAATACTAAGTTACTTATAAAATACTAAATACTTACAAAATCTTTCCGATGTCCCAAAAGTCTGGTTTGTTAATTATCTTTCCACATTTTTTATTTTCAACTTTATTTTCAGTAGAACACATATTAAACAATTTTCCCAATAATAAAAAGCATGTAAAATGTGATTTCTTTGCCAGTTTACATTCCAGACACTCTAATTATGAAAGTTGATGTATTTAATAACAAATTGAATTCTCAGTATTGGAAGAAATTAAGTAGGTTAAGATTGTCAAAGAGGACATGACACAATTGTTGAATTCTAAGCGTCCTCACATTTTTCAAACAAAGATGTAGGAACTGATGTTCATAAGACAGGTCAGCCCACCTTGAACCAGTTCTGTTCAATTAATAAACTTTTTGTTAGGCGTATCAATGGAAGAAAAATAAAAATGCTCATAGGAGAGTAAGTGCCTTAGCAGCGAGACAGTTGTCTGAGCTCACAGCTCTCCTCTCGGGTGTCCTCCAGTTGGCTGACGTGGGCTTGAAGGGAGCCAGAACCATGAACCAGACACAAAGGGGTCTAAGCACAAGGTTTGGAAAATGGAAGCTCCTTGGGACCATATTCTACTTGGCAGAACACAAACCGGACTCGCCATTTTCATCTTTTCACTCTAAGTATATTGCATTCTCTTCTTCGTCCAAGGAGTAGGTTTTTCTGGAGAAACCTCAGAGATGATGTCTTTTCTATATGTCTGCAAAGGTCTTGACAAGATTAAAGGTCACTGATTCTTATCCTTGGAGAACAAGGTCAGTTCACCTTTTGAATCTTAATAAAAATCTTTCTATATTAAATGCATCCTGAGGATATGCAGGATATTGTAGCAGTCAAGAAAAACAGATGAAAATAAATCACATATTATTAAGAGTTCTGAAAGTTAGAATTCTGATACTGAATTGAACTCTGCTAACTGTTGTCAGAATGAGAATGCATTTTATTTACAAATGTTCATGGAACACTCATTTTCTGGGCTCTGTTCTGTTAGGACGTTTTTACTCAAATGTCTTAGTCTTAATGTTGTGATTGTAAATGGGATTGAAGAGGCCTACACAATTAAACGTAGCTAGTGACAGAATCCTGTAGCATTTGGGAGGGGATGGAAGGAAAGTGTGGAAGGAGGCAGGGTTGGAGAGTATCACTATTCAGTGCAGACTATCTTTCAGAGTCTTTCCTCTGTCTTAGTGCAAGTTCCCTGGGCCTCGGGCTGCTAACTTCCTTTCCTTTTCTGAGCTGCTGCAATCTACCACTTGCTGGGTTAGTCTTCCGCAAGTCAGGAGGCATCACGGGACTAACATTCCAGTTCTTCTCATTTCTGCCTTTAAATACACAACACACACACACTTATGGATGGATAGAGTGAGGTAAGGAAGAAAGGTGGGAGGGAAGGGTGGGGGGAGGAAACATTTAATTCCTTAAAACCTTAGGACTTAAGGTGCTACAGCTACACAAATTTATGAGCTTCTATTGCGTGTGATGAGAACCTTATATCATTTAGTCATTAACACAACTCCTTTTGTAGGATTTAAAACAAAAAAAAATTTAAAAACCATAAAATGCAAAGAGGATAAGCAATTTCTCAAGGTCAAAAAGCTGGCATGTGCAGCTTTGTCTGATGGCAGAACCTTTTCCACTGCAGCAATGCTGACCGACACGGGACGCAAAGATGATAACAAAGAAAAATAGGTGGGGACTTTCATAGTTACCAAAGTGGGGCCAAGTTCAGATGGTACTACTACCATCTCTCCAGATCCTCTTTCCTGCCCTGCAGACAGCTTTCCTTTTAAAAAGCACAGGACTAGACTTTTTCAAACTGTTTCATTGGTTAATGTTCTAGATCATACTAGCTGTGTATTTAAGAACATAAAAATACAGTAATGAAGGAAATTTATTTATTTATTTATTTATTTAAAAGATTTTATTTTTATTTATTTTTAGAGAGAGGGGAAAGGAGAGAGAAAGAGAAGGAGAGAAACAGCAATGTATGGTTGCCTCTCACATGGCCCTCATGGGGACCTGGCCCGCAACCCAGGCATGTGCCCTGACTGGGAATCGAACCGGGACCGCTAGGTTCCCAGCCCGTGCTCAATCCACTGCGCTACACCAGCCAGGGCGAAGGAAATTTATTAAAAGAAAAAAATGAACTAGGGAGAAAGAAAGAATTTTTTAACAAGATTTTATTCACTTTTAGAGAGAGGGAAAGGGAGAGAGAAAGAGGAGAGAAACATTGGCTAATTGCCTCTCAAGAGCCCCCAACCAGAGACCAGACCTGCAACCCAGGCATGTGTCCTGATCAGGAATTGAACAGGCAACTTTTGGGTTTGTGGGTTGATGCCCAACCCACTGAGACACACCAGTCAAGGTGAAAGCGTTTTTTTTTTTTTTTTTTGTTTTTTTTTTTTTAATTTGAGTGTTCTAGAACAGAATCAACAGACATCATTAGTAAAGTACAAGAGAATAAACATTTTAAGCTTTGTGTAACAAGAGGCAAACTTGAAGATACCCTATAGGTACTTACAGAGTAAAAGATAAGACACATTTTCACAAATTTTTTATTGACAAAATTCAAAGTATAACAATTGAATATAAACTTTTCAAATATTAATTACAACATAAGAAGAAAGGTCATTCTCTAGTGAGAATGATGGAATTATTTGGGGGTGAGTAACATTTTGCTTAATTTTAGTTTAGAGTAAGTGTTCATTCTCCTCGAACTGATTGCAAATATTCATTGATAAAAACCACCTAAGATTGGCTCATGAGCCACACAGAAACAGATGGCAGTCTGGATTTGGCCTGCAGGCTGTAGTTTGCTGACCTCTGCCTAGAATCTCACACAGATATTGATATCTCATGAAATCTAGGAAAGATTCACTACTGTGTTCTCTTAATTCCCAAGTCTTCCCCTGAAAGGTCATCTTAATAGAGGACTTAACAAAATTTCCATCTGGAATACATAGGGCAAAGGAGTATAGATAAATGGTTTGGACCTATAAGAGATAAGGGGGTTAGGAAGCTGTATCTTTGTGACTACAATTGTAACATTCTTTAAGATGTAGCTGAAAAAATAATGTGAATTTTAAAAATTTCTCCATATTATGATCATATTGTTTAAAAGCCAAAGTCAAAAGAAAACTCACCATTGTTGTTCTAGCACCCTGTGTGTGAGTAGCCTAGCTTGGAAAGCCCAGCAATTAGGATATTCCTTCATCCCGCATATAGTTTATTTCTCTATCAGTCAAGGTCATCATTTGTCATCAGAGATTTACAAATTAGAAAACAATAGGATCCACTATATATCTATTAAAATAGTTAAAATACAAAACACTGACAACACCAAATGTGGGCAATGATGTGGAACAACAGAAACTCTGATTCATTGCTGTTAGGAATGCAAAATTGTACAGCCACTTTGGAAGACTGTCAGTTTCTTACAAAGATAAATGTAGTATTAGCATACAATCTAGCGATCATGCACCTAGATACTTACACAATTGAGTTAAAAACTCAAGTTTGTACAAAAACCTGCTTACAAGTGTTTTGTAGCTTTATTCGTAATTACCAAAATTGGAAGCAATGTTTTCCAATAGGTGAATAGATACAAAAACTAGAATATAGTCCATACAGTGGAATCTTATTCAGCAATAAGAAGAAATGAGCTATTGCATCATGAAAAGACATGGACAAACTTTAACCTTAAATGCACATTGCTAAGCGAAGGCACCCAGTCTGAAAACACTACATACTGTATGATAAAAACCGTATCAAATTCTAGGAAAGGAAAAACTTTACAAAGAGTAATATACATCAAAAGTTGTCAGTGATTTGACAGGGGAAGGGAAGACAGGTGCAGCACAGGACTTTTCCAGGGCAGCAAAATACTCTAAGTGTGGATATGTACATTTGGGAAAACTCATAGACCTGCATAGAACAAAGAGTATACTTTAATGTAAACTATAGACTTTAATTAATATCAATCTATCAGTACTGGTTCATTTTAACAAATATACTACACCAATACAAGATGTTAATAATAAGGGAAACTAGGACAGGGGATTGGGTGGGAAGAGGGAGTATGGGAACTCTGCATTTTCTGTTCAGTTTTTTTGTAAGCCAAAACTGATCTAAAAATAAAGTCTATTAATTAAAGAAAAAAATATAAAGGTCCATAGATCTGTTAGTATATATGAAGCAAGTCTATAGGAATAATTATTACATAATGTTATCCATCCAAATGTATCCCAATAATATTTTTGTGGTGCCCATTTTATCACTAAAGAATGATCTTGAATATGGACAGCCTTAGTAGCTATGAGGCCATTATTAAGTACAGGGTAGGGCAAAAGTAGGTTTAGAGTTGTTAATATGAAAAATAATATAATAATAAATAATAATACAGAATAAACCATCTTTCACCTACTCACAACTGTAAAGTACTTTTGCCCCACCCTGTGCATGCTGCTCCATTCAACATTGGTTTTATCTCTATTTTACACAAACATGAAAAACATTTTAGCTAATCAACCTTTAATTGCAGGGTTCCTACTAATGTACGCAATTGCACATTAAATATCAATTCACAGACTGAAGAATTTAGGACCTACCAGTAGAAAATCCCCACTTCCATTTCTTGTTATTGTTCCAACTTTTTTTATTTTTCTTTTGTGTGATAAACTATTATCTTGTGTCATTCAAGTTGAACAGGCTTTATTTCATGGAATTTTACTTTAGACGGATTATTTGAAACAGAACATTTTATACAATTTAGAAATATGTCTTAAAAATTTTATGTGATAATGTCATTTATATGTAATCTCTAAATCAGATATTCATACCATGATTTCAGCATATTTCCATAGACACTGGTGATGTCTTCCAAAAAACAAGACAACTTAGTCCTCTACCATGACAAGAAAGCAACAATTATCTGGTCACTTTTAGGAGGACCTGGAAAGATACGGCCTGAACATATGCTCAGTTCTGGATTCTATGCCCTCATGCATATTCAGGACTAGGATACCATCATTAGCTAAACATTAAAAAGGTTGTTCTAGAAGAAAAGGTTTTGTGCTGAAATCCCAAGTGATCCTCTGAACTACTGTAATTGGAAATATAAGTTCATTCAAATACTTTGGAGGCCTACATGGGCATTTATATCACTGGGAAGTTGGAGGAGTTACTCAGGGCCATCATTCATAGAACCTCCCACTAAGGAAGGTTGAGTTTGTAAATTTGCCTCCACTCCTGGCTCATGGTGTCCCAGAGAGGGCCTTCCTTCCAAATTACGTAAAAGCAATGCATTTCCACCTGCGGTGAATGAGAGCTCCCTTTTCTCCACAACCTCTCCAACACTTCTTATTACTTGTCTTGTTGATAATAGCCATTCTAATAGATGTGAGTTGGTATCTCATTCTAGTTTTGATTTGCATTTTCCTAATAGCTAGTGAAGTTAAGCATCTTTTCATATATCTGTTGGCCATTTGTATGTCTTCTTGGGAAAAGTGTCTCTTCAGGTTCTTTGCCCATTTTTGAATTGGATTGTTTGTTTATTTGGTGTTGAGTTATATAAGTTCTTTATATTTTTTGGATATCAACCCCTTGTCAGAGCTGTTGTTTGCAAATATCATCTTCTACTTGGTTGGTTGCCTTTTTGTTTTGTTGGCAGTTTGTGGTACATATATACTACGAAATACTACTCAGACATAAAAAAAAAGAAATACTGCCATTTGCAAAAATGTGAGTGGAGAATATTATGTTAAGTGAAATAAGTCAGACAGAAAAAGCTAAGAACCACATGATTTCACCCATATGTGGGATATAAAACTGAAGCTCACAGACACAAACAGCAGTATGGTGGTTAACAGAGGGAAGGGGTTGGGGTTAGTAAAGAGTAAAGGGAGCCAAATAGATGATGATGGAAAATGATTTGACTTCGGGTGGTAGGCACATAATGCAATATACAGATCATGTGTCATAGAAATCTATACTTAAAACCTATATAATCTTATTAACCAGTGTCACCATAATAAATTTAATTTTTAAAAAAGCAGTGCAAGGTAGTCTATCAGCACCCCTACTGGAACACCCAGACTAGCCTCCCTGAACCATGATGTCTTCACTGGTCCAGTGGCGGTAATTGTACTACCACCTTAGAGGGCTATTGTGAGGGTGAACTGATTTAACACATGTATGTGTAGTAAATGGAACTCATTACTGTTGGAACATCCTAGACTTGTCACTAAAATGAAAGCAGCACGTCAGCGGCATCACACTGCCTGGCACCTCATAGGTTCTTAATAATGGGGATTTTTATTTCTGGTAAAATTTAATTAAATTTTCCTCTCTCACCCTACTCTGTTCCAGTCCAAAGAACTACATTTAATACCAAAAGAGACTGACTTAGTGAAGAACCACCATATTCTAGACATTTTAAAATTATTATTCATGACTAAATCCTAAAACTTTCTCTTTGATGTTACTACATTAAACCCAAAATTGAGAAAATTGAGAGGTTTCAAAACTATGAATCTTAACACAAAGGAAGAGGAAGAAGACTAGGAAGAAGTAGAGGAAGAGAAAAATAGGGAGAACTGGAAAGGGTAGAAGAAGAGGAAATCATAATGCATTCTTAGA
>PVJI01031264.1:0-13306 GCA_004026765.1 Micronycteris hirsuta
GATATAGCAACAAAAAAAATAAAATACCTAGGAATAAACCTAACCAAGGAGGTAAAAGACCTGTACTCAGAAAACTACACAACACTGAAGAAAGAAATCATGGAAGACACAAAGAGAACAATGGAAACATGTACCATGCTCATGGATCGGAGGAATCAAGATCATCAAAATGTCCATACTACCCAAAGCAAATGATAGATTCAATGCAATCCTTATCAAAGTACCAATGGCATATTTCACAGATATAGAACAAACACTTCAAAAATTTATATCGAACCATAAATGACCCCGAATATCAGCTGCAATTTTGAGAAAGAAGAGCAAAGCAGGAGGGATCAGGATTCCTGATATCAAACTATATTACAAGGCCACTGTAATCCAAACAGCTTGGTACTGGCATAAAAACAGACAAATGGACCAATGGAAAAGAATAGAGAGCCCAGAAATAAACAGAAGTCTCTATGGGCAATTAATCTGGATGGCTACATGCAAAAAAATGAAACTTGAGCACCAACTTACACCATATACAAAAATAAATTCAAGGTGGATAAAAGACTTAAATATAAGTTGTGACACCATAAATGTCCTAGAGGAAAACATCGGTAGGAAAATCTCAGACATTCCACGCAGCAACATCTTCAATGATATGTACCCTAGAGCAAGGGACATAAAGGAAAGAATAAACAAATGGGACATCATCAAAATAAAGAGCTTCTGTGGGGCTAAAGAAAACAGTATTAAAATTAAAAGAGAACTAACTGTATGGGAAAACATATTTGCCAATGATACCTCAGACAAGGGTTTGATCTACAAAATATATAAAGAACTCAAACAACTGAACTCCAGTAAGACAAAAACAAACAAAAAAAACCAATTAAAAAATGGGCAGAAGACATGAACAGGCACTTCTTGAAAGATGACATTCAGAGGGCCCAGAGACATATGAAAAGATGCTCAACATCATTAGCCATCAGAGAGATGCAAATTAAGACTGTTACAGAACAAGGCAGAGGAGGTCGCTCTGCCATGGGCAATTATTAGCCCACCCAGGGATGCCAAAAACTGTTACAGAGCAGGGCCGGGGACACTCAATGATATCCCAACCCCACACCAGGTCTGCACTAGGTTCGTTATGCTTGCCGCCAATGGAAAGAAGTCTCTTAATGCCAGAGACTGGTGAAAAGGAAAGGAATTATTTATTATCAAGTTATACAGGCTTGGAGTAATGACTTAAGGTCTCCTTTAAAATACTAGAGTTCTCTAGAATACCCACAAACACATACAATCCTTCCTTCTCCCTCTGCCCAGTCCAGGGTACCGTATCTCAGGGAAAGAAGTAGAAGCCCATGATTCAGGCAGGCCCTCGGTTCCAACACCATCCACTGTGTCGTCACCACCATCTCCAGTTAATCCAAAACCATATGGCACCTTCTCATGGTCTACCAGCAGGAGTCCTTTCATCCCTTTTCTTCCAGGCAAAGTCCCTCCTGCTTCCTAGGCTGTGTGGCAAAAGGGAGCCACCCAAAGCCACGTGGTCCTCTCTCTCTCTTTCTGTCTTTCAGGCCGAGGGGTCCCCACTCCTCCAAAGCCTCATGGTCCAGACCCCTTCCTGCAGCATCTCTCCTGCATTCTTCTGAACTGCTAAGAGAGAGCTCGGCATCGCTGCTACATCTTGCTTCCCAGCTTCTTAAGCTGCGTGGCAAAGGGAGCCCCAAAGCTGAGGGGTTCTCCCCTCTCACCAAAACCAGTGTGTTCATCCTTTCCCAGTTACATCTTGTGTGTCCAAGTCACTTCCACCCCCTGGCTCAAAGCATGGCCACAGCTATTTAACATATCTATGAAACCAGTTAAAGGTTATAGATATGCTAAAGTGACCATGCCAGAAGTTAGCTGCAAAGCTGCTGCTATACAAAACAGCTCTTAATGGCCATGCTCTAGGAGTCCCATCCCTCCAGTTCAGACTTGTGGGGGTAAGGACATCTTATACACTTTTTTCTAATATTTCCTGGACACCTTGAGTTCTGGACCCCATTACAAATCCCTATTTGGGCCCATTTCTTGGCTGCACCCTGTTACAAAGCCACAATGAGATACCACCTGACACCAGTCAGAATGGCCATCATAAACAAAGCAACAGGTAACTATTGGAGGGGATGTAGAGAAAAGGGAACCCTACTGCACTGTTGGTGGGAATGCAGACTGGTGAAGCCACTGTGGAAAACACTATGGAATTTCCTCAGAAAAGTAAAAACGGAACTGCCTTTTGACCCAGCAATTCCACTACTGGGATTATACCCTAAGAAACCTGAAACACCAATTCAAAAGAACCTATATACTCCAATGTTCATAGCAGCACAATTCACAATAGCCAAGTGCTGGAAACAACCTAAGTGCCCATCTACAAATGAGTGGATCAAGAAACTATGATACATTTACACAATGGAATTCTCTGCAGCAAAGAGAAAGAAGGACCTTATACCCTTTGCAACAGCATGGATGGAACTGGAGAGCATTATGCTAAGTGAAATAAGCCAGGTGGTGAGGGTCAAATACTATATGATCTCACCTTTAACTGGAACATTATCAACAAAAGAAAAAAATAACCAGAGACATTGAAATTAACAATAGTCTCACAGTGGCCAGAAGGGAGTGGGGAGGGGACAATGGGGAGAAGGGTTTTCAGGAACCACTATAGAGGACACATGGACAGAACCAAGGGGAAGGGTGGAGGCAGGGGAGGGAGGTGGGTTTGGAGGGGGTGGTGGGAGGTAAGGGGAGAGGATGCAGACAAGTGTAATTGAAAAACAATTAAGTAATTTAAAAAAGAATATAAAAATAAATATTTTACCTTTAATCCTTCTTTGATGTTCTTCTATTCTTTATTTAGATTCCTGTTTCTGACCTGTATGTTTTCCTTCTGCCTGAAAAAATGTCTTTAAATGTGTTTTATAGGGCAGATCTACTGATGACAAATTCTCTCGGGTGTGTTTGCTTGAGTCTTTATTCTCCTTTGTTTTTAAAAGATAATTTATCTAGATATAGAATTCTACAATGGTGTCTGTTTCCTATCAACATTTTAAATGTCTCATTCCACTCCTTTCTTGCTTACCTAGTTCCTAATGGGAATTTTCTGTAATCCCTATCCTTGTACCTGTATAGGTAAGGTGGGTGTTGTCCTCCTCTGGATTCTTTCAAGATTTTCTCTGTGTCTTTGGTTTCCTGCCACTTAAATATTATATGCCTAGGTGTATTTTCTTGTTGTTTTATTTTTGTCTTTGGTATTTATCCTATTTAGTGTTCTCTGAGCCTCCTGGATCTGTTGTTTAGTGTCTGTCATTGATTTGGGAATGTTCTCTGCCATTATTACTTTATATATTTCTTCTGCCTTGTTATACTCTTTCCTCTCCTTATGATATTCCAGTTGTGTCATTTGACGCCTTTTAATAATATCTCATATTTCTTAAACATTGTTCTCATTCCTTTTCTCATTCCTTTTTTTTTTATGCTTTAGTTTAAGAAATTTCTCCTAACCAATCTTCAAATCCTCTGATTCTTTCTCAGGTGTGTCAAGTTTAATGATGAACCCATTAAGCAAATTCTTCGTTCAACTGAGAAAGATGCTGCAGAAACAAAATGAAAAAATGTTACAATAACAGGGTGCCAAGGAGGGTTGGTGTACTAGTCAGGGTTCTCCAGAGAAATAAAACCAATAGGATATTTATTTACTTTTTTAATATAAGGAATTGGCTCATGCAATTATGGAAGCTAAGTCCCAAGATCTGCATTCAGCAGGCTTGAGAGCAAGATAGCTGATGGTGTAAGTTCCAGTCTAAGTCCAAAGGCAGAAGATGGATGGCCCAGTCAGAGAGTGAAGTCTCTTTTGTTCAGCCTTCTGTTTTATTCAGGCCTTCGGTGGATTGGATGAAGCTAACCCATACTGAGGTAGGCAATCTGCTTTATTCAGTCTACTGATTCAAATGTTCATTTCATCCAGAAACACCCTCACAGACACATGCAAAATAATGTTTACCAAAGTGTCTGTGGCCTAGTCAAAGTGACACACAAAATTAACCACCACGTCTGGATACCACAGAGGTGTCTGTGTACCACAGAGTATGTAAAATGAGAACCAAACAGAGTGTTTTGGATTAATGAGCCAGTCAATGAAGACTCTTTTCAAGGCAATTTCTGTGATGTTAAAGGGATAAAGGGTTAATTGCTATGACATGAAAATTGAAGAAAGGTATTATTTTAATTTTGTAGCTTAGAAAACTGAGATTTGGGAAGGTTACCTAAGATTACCTAAGCAATGTATCCAATGTCATTCAGCTGATAAAATGACACAGGAAAATAAATCCAGATTTTCTAAAACCAAGCCCAAGCTTTGTCCCCTGCAGTACAGGAAGGGAAGGAAAGAGTATCAGTTATGTGGTAGACACATCGCTAGGGGGCCAGGAGTCCAGAATTCCAGTTTATGCCTGTTATTCTGACATACATATTAACAGTTTTCTTATATATTCAAAAGTATTCCATGCAAAACAACAAATTATATGGTCACATTGTCCATCTCTCATTTCTCGCCCTGGCTGGTGTAGCTCAGTGGATTGGGTACGGGCTGGGAACCAGAGGGTCCCAGTTCGATTCCCAGTCGGGGCACATGCCTGGGTTGCAGGCCAGGTCCCCAGTGAGGACCATGTGAGAGGCAACCATACATTGCTGTTTCTCTCCCTCTCTTTTACTCCCTCCCTTCCCCTCTCTCTAAAAATAAATAAATAAAATCTTAAAAAAAAAAAAGAATGTGGACAAGGCTTAAAGGGGTTGGCTTCTCTATGCTGCTTGTTATCTGGGACTCAGCTGGGACTAGAACTGTTAGGAAATGTCTTTATTCATACGTCTCCTGCATGAGATGAGATGACTGGAAGGCTGGTCTTCCAGGTATAAACACACCTCGGCTGTTATATTTCTTAACTGCCTCTCATTTGGTCTTGGACTTCTCACAACATAGCATCAGCATTCTGTTGCTTACAAGCCTGTTACTGCTGCCAGCCCATATTCACAGTAGAAGGGGGACTGGCCTCCACCTCCATGTGGGAGAGAGGCAAAGTCTCATTGAAATGAGAAATACTGCCAATGCAATCTCTGAAAATTGCACTCTGCCATGATGGCCCACTCATCTCTGCTTCTAAAGCGACTGGAGAAGAAAGTAAAGTGGGCACTAGTGAGTCTGGTTTGTGAGAATGGTAAAGCAACTGCAAAAAGACCTCACCATTAAGTTTAAGTTTAAGAGCATCCAGACAGCAAAATTGTTATTGAGCTGCTCAGAAAAGCAGTTATTGAAGGCAACTCAGAACAGGCCACCCAACCTGATTATTCCAAAGACACTATTGAACTCTGGAGCACCCGAGCACACTGTGTCTGAGGGAGGACCCTTCTTGGAAGGTGCATTCATTCCAATGAAAAACCTTTTAAAAGATTATATGGTTATAACGTTAAAGGGAATTCATGCCTCTCACCTTGGGAAGTGTAGCCCTAATGTTTCACATCTAAGAGAGAAAGGCTCCAGTGGAACATGGGATGGAAAGCAGGTCCCACATGTGTGACAGAGGAATTTCCTGTGGGAAATCAGGATAGTCTATTTCTTAGAATTAAAACTTGCTCTTGGTAAAATCTCTCTCTCCCTGAATCAAAAGAACAAATGCTAATGCTTATCTAGCTTCCTTAGACTGATGCTCATCCTTTCAAAGTTCAGCCATACCTCTTGTCTGTGCATAATCCTTTTGATGTACCTTCCAGACTGTCTACCACCTAAAGCAAATCTACAATCTATGCATGGTTAATGAATAGCATTCTGTCCCCTAGAACAGCAATAAAAAGCCAGTTGACACGACACTCGGGGCCTCTCCCATATGATGAGGGAGGGGTCACGTGGTCCCAGATTTTCTAGTCCAGTGTATTACATGTGAATTTATTCATGTGCCTACCATGGTATACGAATCCTGCTGGCCAGAATTCACGACATAACATGAACTCACAATTTGGTGTACGTGGTACAAGTCACCTGACTAAATCTAGAATAGATGAGATGGTATCACACACAGGACAGCATGCAAGCTGCTCATTCACCAACATCACCACAGCCTGTTTGATAAGGAAACAGAAACACTGTCATCTTCCCAGGTCACACATAAGGGATGGCAGAACTGGACTGTGGCCTTGGATCTCTCAGCTCGTAAGTGACACTCTTTTGGGTAACTTGTGCTGCTTTCCAGAAAAAGTCAGAGCTGTGAGGGCCCAAGAGGGCCGGGGGTGGGGGTGACAGTGGGTTTATGGGTGCCTCCAGTCTGTGTGTTTTGCAGGAGGGGTAGTGTGATTGTGCCCCCAGATCCCAGAGCTTTTTCTCATTTCAAATGTCCCATCACAAAATTGGCACATTCAAGGAGAAAAGGAGTTTGGGGCTGCAGTAAGGACTTCAAAAGAGCTTTATAAAAGTTCTCTTTATTTTGTTATAGGTCTCTAAGGCTTCATGCATTTTTATTTTTTTGGACTAAGTGGTGGAGAATGCAATGAAATATGAACATTAAAATGTCAGGTAGTGCCCTGGCTGGTAGCTCAGTGGATTGAGCGCAGGCTGGGAACCAAAGGGTCCCGGTTCGATTCCCAGTCAGGGCACATGCCTAGGTTGGAGGCCAGGTCCCCAGTGAGGGCCATGTGAGAGGCAACCATACATTGCTGTTTCTCTCCCTCTCTTTCTCCCTCCTTTCCCCTCCCTCTGAAAATAAATAAATAAAATCTTTTTAAAAAAAATGTCAGGTAGTAATTAGCCAAAAAAAAGAGCCTGTGTTGCCTGCTGGGGGTCCTCCTCCTTTTATGCAAGGCAGAGTGAGCAGGGGATAGCCAGCAGGAGCCAAGACCTCCCAAGGTTCACCACCCTAGAACCCAAGAACGGGCTGTCAGGGCCCACAGTACTAGGGCCAAAAGACCAATATAGGGCCCAAAGGACCTGGGAGGGACCTGGGACCTTTTACAGAGGACCCAGACCTGACACCTGCTCTCAGGGACCGAACCCTACAAGGCCTCAGCAGGGCCTTGCCAGCCTCACTAGTGCTGTCAGGGCCTCATTGCCTCTTCAGCCTCCACTACTGCCATCCCTCTGGCACTGTGTGTCTGCCACTCTGCACTGTCTGCTCCTCAAGGTGCATGTGCTTTACTTCCTCAGAGGCTTAATCTACACTGTTCCCTCTATCTAAATGACCTACCTCACTCTTTATCTGATCAACTCCTGCTGGATTCTTGGGATTCAGCTTGAAAGCTGCTTCCTTGGAGAGCCCTTCTCTGACTCTCAATGTTAAGCCCTTACCCCCATCCATTTTTTTCTGTCAAAATACTGTCTTTTGTTCCTTTCCTGGACTTATCATAGTTTCTAAGTCCCTTTCCTGTGTTTCTTCATCAACATCCTCTCCCTTCCTGCTGCCACCTCCAGAGGGTGAGGCCAATGGATGGGACCAGAGTGGGAAGATCCTTGGCCATCTGTGACAGTTACAGGTCCTGCTATTAGGTTAGCTCTGTCTGGAGAAGGCTATGGTCTCAGTCACCCCTATAGCAGATAGCAGCAGGGTGCTTTGTTCTGTCTGCCATCTGTCTGTCCTTGCTGCCCTCCTGTGAGCTGGCCTTCCCTCATGCCTTCCCATCCCTGCTGGAGTGTGGCCACAGCATCCTCCCCACTCTCTACCTCAGACCTCCCTTCGATCCTCTGGGAGGGCTCCCCATGGTTGCTGAGGTCGCCTTTCCTGCGGTAAAATCTGCTTTAAATCCGTTAGGAGCTCATACTCTGCCACTACCTTATAGCCTGGTCCCCTTCTATCATTTCTCTCGAAGGCCACCAATGACAGTTTCCTGAATATGCCACACCTGTCCTCCATACTTCTAAGCCTGCATCCTTCCAAAATTCTTCCCTGGGTCTTCTGGAGACTGTCCTTCCTGCTTTAACAAAGATCAAACATCTTCTTTAGTTGGGATCTGCCTGAGCTGGTCCTCCTCTCCAGACAGAGCTAGTAGTGATAACTGTTAGTTTGCCTTACCTACTTGCCAGCTGAGCTCTAGGTTGTGATTCCAGTGTCACAGGTATTTGTGATCCTTGCTGCAGCCCAAGTGTGTCATCTCAGGGACCTGGCAGGGAAGCTTTCCACTCCTATTATTGTTCCTGACACAAGCTGGGAATCCTCATATCTTCTCTGGACATCCGGAAGTGTATCCAGGAGAGTGGGGCCACTCCCTGCACACTCCATCTCACTGAAACATAATAGTTATAGTCCATGAAAGCCACTCTTCTAAGATGATGCTTATGTAACCCTCCCTCCAAAGACCCCACACTCCATGTTCAGCCCCTCTTCCCATGTCCTCCACAGGGCCCTAGGGCATAGGGGCTTCTGCCCTCATGAAGATCACCCTCTAGAGATGGGGAGAGGCAGATGTTAAGTGTGAAAACTCCGTGACAGAGCTGGACTGCTGATGCATGAACACCAGACATTTCACGGTGCTTCCTAGTCAAGAAGACCAAATATCTGAAGGATGAAACAGAAAACCATGTGCAAAGGAGAGGGCTGAGGGGTAACAATGGCAAGTGTCAAGGCCCTTGGGCAGGGGAGCATGTGGTCACTCAGGAGCAAAGAGGCTTAGCAAGTTGAGGAGGACTAGGTAGGGGAAGAAGCTAGACAGAAGGTGAGGGCAACGCACAGACGAACTCTGACCAGGGAGATGAATTGTTTCCATCCTACAGGTGATACTAAACCCAGAAGGGGTTGAGCAGGGAGAAGTGCACTTGGAGTGAGGTGTGACTGTTGCACAGGAATGAGGTGTGGGCCCAAGGTGGGTGGTAGACACAGGGGTTGGTGGGGGGGTTGGAGGGCTTTTAGGGGATGACACACTAGCTCTGGGATGGGATGGGAATGGGACAGGGGAGCAAGGTGCCAAACATCACCAGGTCCCTGCCACACTCCTGTTTGTGGGTGATGGTGCCCCAACCAGTCAGTTTTCCCTCAGCGATAAAGATTCCTTAACTCTGACTGAGAAACTTCGTCCCATCTTTCTGCTTCTCTCCTTCCTCTCTTCTTCTCCAGGATGCCAACCATAGGCTTTCTCTTCCCGCTTTCTCTTCTGCCCAGAGTGGTCTGTCAGCAAGGGATGCCCGGGATGCCACAGGGAGACATCACTATCCTTGCTTGGCAAATGAAGAAACAGAAACCCAGAAAGGTTGTGACCTCAGCCACCTAGCCAGGCAGAAGTGACTCCAGAGCTGCTGTCCCCACAGCACACTTCCCCAAGGAGGTGTGCAGGGCCCTAGTGAGAACATGTTTTTCTCACTACTGATGCTTTGGACACAGTGCAGACTCTGAGCCTGCTGCACAGTGGCCTGGACACTGTTGACCCAACTCTGGCAGCTGGAGACAACATACTGGCCCCTGACGTGCTCTAGCTTCAGTGAGGAAGCCTGAGGGGGTAGGGTCCCAGGCCCTGAGGCCCAGGCCTCCTTGGGATTCTTGTTGGTTAAGAATTAAAAATGGGAATATCATTTGTTGGATTTTATTTGGAAAATACTCTCTCTTAGGCGTTACCAGAGGTCTATGTTGTATGGGTCTCTTGTTCTGTGGTAGGTTTGCCCCCTTAGCCAACCCTGTCACTCACATCTCAGAACCACAAAGATAAAACTGTCTAACAAGTGCACATGGACAGCCGCAACTCTCATGAAAGCCTCCTGAATTTCTGGTGAAGGACACTTTCTGCACTGCGTGGTCCTTGCACTATAGGCAAACATCCCCCAACACTTAACCTGCTTTCCCTTCTATTCTAGTGTCAGAGTATTCACCTGGGATTGCTTCTGAATAATGTGTACTTCAACCACTTCCTGCATCTGGAGAGTGTCAGGAGAGAATTTCGAACATAAAATACTCAGGTCTAAGATGCACCACATCCTCCCACCTCTGAGGCCTCCCACAGTTCATGGCATTCTGCCCTGAAAGGTCTTTCCTCATGTCTGCCAGGCTGGGGCCCCCTTGACTCTGCCTCCATACTGCAAGAGAGGAAGAGAGAGAGAGGAAGCCACCAGTCAAAGCGTTGACTCTGGGTTCAAGTCCCAGTCCTATGGAACCTTGGATGAGCCTACCACTCTGAGCCTCAGTTGTTTCATCTATAAAATGGAGATTACCCTGGTGCCTGCCTCACAGAAATGTGGTGAGGACAAAGGAGTATGTGTGGCTCACTAAGAACAGAGCTGGGAACACAATAAAACCAAATACATGTATTAGTTGCTACCTGTTTTCTCAAGCACCTTCTAGATGTTGAGCACTGTGTAATTTACGTTGCACACACATCCTGACAAATCATCCCACAGCCAGTGAAGTGGATGCTGCTGCTGCGATGATACTGATTGGTTCCCTGGTTGCGCAGTGGCAGGATGGAGTCAGCATTGCTCCTTGTACATCTGAGCTGGCCCATCCATCCATCAGCTTTGTAGTGAAGCAAAGCCAGTTCGTTCACAAGTCAGGTGACCTTAGACTGTCACTGAATTTCTCTGGAGTTCAGTTTTCCCATTTGTATAATAGGTAAATCATGAAATAAGGAGCCTGATGCCATGCTTGATTCTTGGGAACTCTCTGTGTAGGTTCTGCCCAAGGCTCAGAGAAGGCAAAGCCCCAGTGACTGCAGAGCCCTGGACAACAGGCCCCTCAGGACTCAGCTATTTTCAGGCATCACCTCTGACCACGGGGAGGGTGAATCAAACACAGTGGAGACATCGTGCCCAAGTTGTCTACAGCCAGGGGCATATCCATGTACTGTCCCCAGGATCCTTCTTGGGTGGGCTTTCTGTAGCTTCTTGGGTAGCCAGCTCAGGAAGTAGTTCAAGCCCTCTGAGTCTTCTGGCTGGACACTTTGGACATGTGACCAAAACTTTCTGGACCTCATTTTCCACATTGTACTCACAAGACTGTTGTGAGGATGAAGAGTATGCTGGCACATGGTAAGAGCTTGTTGAACAGTGGCCCTTTGTGCTATTCTTCTTGAGGGAGGCCTCTCCACACTGGCTAACTGCTTTCTGCAGATTCTGTGAGGTCTATGGTTTGGCTCCTTCTGGTGCTCGCTCAGCTCTCGCTGCAGCTGGGGGTGGACAAGTCCCCAGGATACCTATAAGTCTTATGAGTGTTGAGGGCAGGAAAAGACTGAAGTAGGGACAGTTCCTGGCCCCCATTTCCCCAGAGGGACAAAAAAGGCACCTGCTATTGATTTCACTGAGACTGTAGAGACCTCTTTTACAGTAGGGAAAACAGAGGACCTGGGAGGAGCTGTCACTCGCCCCAGGCCACATCTGTGTCAGCAGCAGCTTCTGCACATCCCAGGTTTCATTTCCTAGTGCTGGCCCTTCCAGCTGCCAACACTGTCCCAATGCCTCATGTCTTCATTCATCAGTGCCCATTCTCTATCCTCACTGCACAATTTTCATCAAAAATAAGGGTATTCCCACCATCAGTCCAAAAGGGTTCCTCTTTCTCCACATCCTCGCCAGCACTTGTTGTTTGGTGATTTACTGATGATGGCCACTCTGATAGGTGTGAAATATCTCTTTGTGGTTTCAATTTGCATTTCTCTGATGATTAGTGACATTGAACATCTTTTTATATGCCTATTGGTCATCTGTATGCCCTCTTTGGAGAAGTGTCTATGAAGGTCCTTTACCCATTTTTTAATTGGGCTGTTTCTTTTATTGGTGTTAAGTTTTATAAGTTCTTTATAAATTTTGGATATTAACCCCTTATCAGATTTATTGGCAAATATGTTCTCTAATTCGGTGGGTTGTCTTTTTATTTTTTTCATGATTTCCTTTGCTGTGCAAAAATTTTTTAGTTTTTCTTTTTCATTTTCATTTTTTTAAATTTTTTTTTGTTTAATTACAGTTATTTGCATCCTCTCCCCTCCCCCTCCCTTCCCCTCCAGCCCCACCTCCCCCGCCGGCCTCCCTCCTCCCCCTTAGTCCTGTCCATCTGTCCTCTAGAGTGATTCCTGAAAACTCTTCTCCCCATTGTCCCCTCACCCCTATCCCCTGTCTATTGTTAGACTGTTCTTAATTTCAGTGTCTCTGGTTATGATTTGCTTGCTTTCTGATTTTGTTGGTTATGATCTGGTTAAAGGTGAGATCATATGGTATTTGTCCCTCACTGCCTGGCTTACTTCACTTAGCATAATGCTCTCCAGTTCCATCCATGCTGTTGCAAAGGGTATAAGCTCCTTCTTCCTCTCTGCTGCGTAGAACTCCATTGTGTAAATGTACCATAGTTTCTTGATCCATTCATTTGTAGATGGGCACTTAGGTTGTTTCCAGCACTTAGCTATTGTGAATTGTGCTGCTATGAACATAGGAGTGCAAAGGTTCTTTTGAATTGGTTTTTCAGGATTCTTAGGGTATAATCCCAGTAGTGGAATTGCTGGGTCGAAAGGCACTTCCATTTTCATTTTTCTGAGGAAGTTCCATACTGTTTTCCGCAATGGCTGCACCAGTCTGCATTCCAACCAACAGTGCAGTAGGGTTCCCTTTTCTCCACATCCGTTCCAACAGTTATCTGTTGCTTTGTTGATGATGGCCATTCAGACTGGTGTGAGGTGGTATCTCCTTGTGGTTTTAATTTGCATCTCTCTGATGGCTAATGATGTTGAGCACCTTTTCATATGATTCTGGGCCCTCTTTATGTCTTTTTTCGAGAAGTGTCTGTTCATGTCTTTTGCCCATTTTTTAATTGGGTTTTTTGTCTTCCTGGAGTGGAGTCGTATGAGTTCTTTGTATATTTTGGAGATCAGATCCTTGTCTGAGGTATCATTGGCAAATATGTTTTCCCATATGGTTGGTTCTCTTTTTATTTTAATACTATTTTCTTTAGCCCCACAGAAGCTCTTTATTTTGATAAGGTCCCATTTGTTTATTCTTTCCTGTATGTCCTTGCTCTGGGGGACATATCATTGAAGATGTTGCTGCGTGGAATGTCTGAGATTTTCCTACCGATGTTTTCCTCTAGAACTTTGATGGTGTCATGACTTACATTTAAGTCTTTTATCCACCTTGAATTTATTTTTGTGTATGGTGTAAGTTGGTGCTCGAGTTTCATTTTTTTGCAGGTAGCCATCCAGATTTCCCAACACCATTTGTTGAAGAGGCTATTTTTAATCCATTTTATGCTTCTGCCCCCTTTGTCAAAGATTAATAGCCCGTAGAGACTTAGGTTTATTTCTGGGCTCTGTTGTCTGTTCCATTGGTCTATCTGTC
>PVJI01031265.1:0-13295 GCA_004026765.1 Micronycteris hirsuta
ATGGAGGAATATCAACAGGGGAGTGGTAGGGGGAGAGGGTGGGAATGGGGCACAGAACAAGTAGCATAAATGGGAGGTAGACAACAGACAGGGGGAGGTTAGAATAGTATAGGAAGTGCAGGAGCAGAAGGACTTATGTGTATGACCTATGGACAAAACTAAAGGGAGGGGAAAGGGGGGGTAAGGGGGTGGGGGGAAAAAAGGGGGGGAGTGGAGCAACTGTAACAGCATAATCAATAAAATATAGTTAAAAAATATATAATCATCCTAAATGCATATGCAGAGGTGCAAACACAAAAACAGAACTAAAAGGAGAAATTAAGACAAACCCACAATTACAGCTGGAGTACTTCAACACACCCCTTTCAAAAAATGATAGAAAATCAGCAAGGACACAGAAGAACTAAACACCACCAAAGACCACATAATTTAATCCAAATTTATAGAACATGCCACCCAACACAGCATAATACACATCCTTTTTAAGCATCTAAAATGTACAGGGTGTGGCAAAAGTAGGCTTACAGCTGTGAGTATATGAAACACAGAGTTTATTCTTGTATTATTACTTATTAATTACTGTATTATTTTCCAAACAAACATCTGTAGGCCTACTTTTGGCCCACCCTGTATACACCAAGACAGACCTTTATCTTAAGTCATACAACACATCTCAACAAATTTTTAAAAATTAAAATAATTCAGAGTATATTCTCTGACCACAGTGTAATCAAACTAACCATAACAGAAACATAACAGGAAAATCTCCAAATACCCGTACACTAAACAACACACTTCTAAATAATCCATGGGTCAAAGAGGAAGTCTAGAGAAAAAAAATTAAAATACACAAAACAATGAAAATAAAACATATCAAAATGTGTGGGAAGCAACTTAAGTTTTGTGAGAAAAATTTATGGCATTAAATGCTTATATTCAAAAGAAGAAACTTCTCAAATCAATGGTCTAAGACACCACCTTTAGAAACTACAAAAAGAAGAGCAACAGAAACCCAAAACAGGCTGAACAATGTAAAAATACAATGTAAAAAAAAAAAATGGGATGCACCTCCCACATGTCAACCACTACAGTGAGAAAAGAATCTGGAAATAGCCCAAGTGTCCATCAGTAGATGACTGGATAAAAAAGATATGGTACATTTACACATGGAATACTATGTAACTGTGAAAAAAAAAGAACAAGAAACTTGCCCTTTGTGACAGCATGGATAGACCTGGAGAATACAATGCTAAGCAAAATAAGCCAGTCAGAGAGAGACGAGGACCTTATGATCTCACTCATATGTGGAATCTAGTGAACAAAATAAACTGACAAACAAAATAAAACCAGAGGCATGGACACATGGAACAGACTGACAGATTTCTGAGGGGAGGGGAAAAAGAGGGCTGGAATAAATTCATCAAATATGCATATATGCATAGCCCATGGACACAGACAACAAATTTGGTGAAGACCAGGGAAAGGGATGAGGGCTGGGTGGAGGGGAGCAAAGGAGGGGGAAAATGGGGGACATCTGTAATAGTGTCAACAATAAAAAAAGAAAAACAAAAAATAAAATAAATAAAATATATCCACATTTAAAATGTTTTTAAAAAGTGAAGACTGTCCTACATTTTATCACTGTCCTGCCCCTAATGAGATGTTGACTTGTTAGCACCAGAATATTAATGTATCCCCAAATGTTCTTATCCAAAAGACAGCTTCTCTATAGCTGAATGTAGATTTAAGAGAATTCTTTTAATTAATGTGAATATTTTTCATTTATGACCCTTCCTTTTATATGCTCCAAGTAAAATATTATTCACATCTGAAACCACCAAAATTCCTTTAAATACAAATATGACTAGATTAGACTCTTGCCCAATAGCTCAGTTGGTTAGAGCACTGTCCTGATATGCCAAGGCTGCAGATTCGATCCCCAGTCAGGCACATACAAGAAGCAACCAATGAATGCATAAATAAGTAGAACAACAAATCAATGTTCCTCTCTTTCTCTCCCCCTCTCTCTCCTTTTCTCTCTCTAAAATCAATAAAAATATTACTAGATTAAATTAAATATATGATAAAAAACAGAGAAATTAAGTGAAACCCAAAGTAGAACATAAAAGAAATAATAAATAACAAAATTAAGTAGAAAAAAAAGAAAAATAGAGAAAAATCAGTAGATCCAAAAGCTAGTTCTTAGAAGATACTGAGAAACTGAGAGACCTCTAGCCTGATGCATCAAGAAAAAATAAAACACAATGACCAACATTAAGAATGAAAGAGGTAAAAACAGCTACAGATTACACAGACATTAAAAGTCTAACTAGGGAACAATATGGACAAATTTATGCCAGTAAATTCAACAACTTAGATAAAATGGACAAATTCCTTTAAAGACAATCTGCCAAAGCTCTCGCAAGAAGAAATAAATAAACTGCATGGCCCTATAACTAGTAAAAATGTTGAATTTGTAGTTAAAAACTTTCCCACTAACAACACTTATGGCCCATATGGATTCACTAGTGAGTTCTACCAAACTTTTAAAATAGAAAGAATACCAAACTTTCCAGAAAATTGAAGAGGAGGAAAAGTTCCCAACAAATTCTTTAAGGCCAGCATTACTCTGATCCCAAATATAGATAAAGATATTAAAGAAAAGAAAGCTACACATCAATAATCTTATAAACATAGATGTTAAATATTTAAATAAAATGTAAGGAAATTAAATCCAAAATATATAACAACAACAATAAATCCTGAACAAATGAAGTTTCTCCCAGAAAAATCAATGGAGTTCACATTAAGCTAAAAAAGAAAAAACACATGATTAACTCAATAGATACAGAAATATCATCTGATAAAATCTGACATCGGTCCTAATAAATGTTCTCAACAACTTGGAATAGAGGGGAACTTCCTCAATCTTATAAATGTCATCTGTGAAAAGCCTACAGCTAACATCATACTTAATGAGATACAAAGTTTTCCTTTTGCCATTAGGAACAAGAAACCACTTCTTTTCAATTCTGTGTTGGACGTTCCAGCTAGTGCATTAAGGAAAGAAAAGGAAAGAAAATGACTGAGATTGGAAAGGAAGAGGTAAAATGATCTTCATTCACAGACAACATGATCATCTACATAGCAAACCTGCCAGAATCTACAAACCAACTACTAGAACTAGTAAGTTTGGCAAGGTTTCAGGATATAAAGTCAATATAAAAAATAAGATGTGTTTTCATATAGTAGCAACAAATAATAAGAAATACACATTTTAAAACCAGGAGTAACAATAGCCCCCAAATATGAAATACAGACAGGTTTCACAAGAGATGCATGCAACCTCCACACAGCAAGTGACAAAGCATTACTGAGAGAACTCAATAAGACCTAAGTAAACGGGACATGTACTTATGAAGTTCATGGACTGGAAAGCTCAATATTGGTAAGATGTACTCCCTAAATCTGCATATTTCATACCACCTTAATCACAAATCCTTCAGGCTTTGTGAAATCCTGACAAGCTGACTTGAATATTCTAATGCAAATGCAAAAGATATAAAATAGCTAAACAACTTTGAAAAAGAACAATATTGGAGTATTGACATTACCTAACTTCACAACTTACTATAAAACTCCAGTAATCAAGACAGTGTGACATTGGTATAAAAATAGAGAAAAAGAAATACACCCACACAAATGGGTAACTAACTTTTGACAAAGGTGTAAAGGTAATTCAGTGGACAAGGGGTAGTTTTTTTTCAAAAAACAGTGCTCAAATGACTAGATCCAACTTTGATTCATACCTCACATCATATACAAAAATAACTTAAGATGTATCATCTATCTAAAATGTAAAACAGAGCATTTGAAAATTTACAGAATACACTGGAGAATATCTTTGTAACATTGGTTGGGTCTGACAAAGCTTTATGAGATGCAACAGTATAAGAAAATTAATAAGTTGGACTTCATCAAAATTGAGGACATTTGCTCTTTGAAGGACCCTATTTACAGAATGAATGAAATGACAAGCCACAAACTAAGAGAAAATATTTACAAATCATATAACTGACAGAATACATTCCCAAACACATATACAAAGACCTCTCACCCTGGCTGATGTAGCTCAGTGGATTGAGCGCGGGCTGGGAACCAGAGGGTCCTGGTTCGATTCCCAGTCAGGGCACATGCCTGGGTTGCAGGCCAGGTCCCTGTGAGGGCCATGTGAGAGGCAACCATACATTGCTGTTTCTCTCCCTCTCTTTCTCCCTCCCTTCCCCTCTCTCTAAAAATAAATAAAAATAAAATCTTAAAAAAAAAAAAGACCTCTCACAACTCAAAAATAAGAAATCAATCCAATAAAAAAAGAGGAAAAAGATCTGAATAGACCCTTCAGCACATAAGACATATTAATGACAAATAAGCATATGAAAAGATGCATTTAAGACATGCTAATTAAAATTAGATGAGTACCAGTATACACCTATAAAAATGTCTAAAATTAAATTTGACCATGTCAATTATTGATGACTGTGTGGAAGAACTGGGACTCTCATACACTGTCAGAGTGAATGTAAAATATTACAACTGCTTGGAAAGCAGTCTACCAGCTGCTTAAGAGTTAAACATACAACTATCATATGATCTTGTCATTTAACTCCTAGGTTTTGCCCAAGAGAAATAAAAGCATGTGTTATGCAAAAATAAATACCCATAAACAGAATGTTAAAAATAAGAGAGCTTAATTTTTAAAGACACGCACAATGTTTGGAAGACAAATATTTATAGAAAGGGCAGGTGGGCGGTGACAGAAGAGAATATCAGAAGATCAATCTCAGAGACCCAACAGCCAACAAGTTTCAAAGGAGAACAGAGAGGAAAACATGGTTAAAGATATAACGCAAACAATATTTTTCCATTTTTTATGAACATATGTCATCATTAATGAAAAACAAACAGCCAGCACTAAACATATCATCATGAAAATTACTGAACATCAAAGCTAAGAGAAATCCTAAAGACTTCATCAGATGGCAAAAGCCAACACAAACAATCACATAAAAAATGCCTTTAAAATTCAAAGTAAAAATTATTTTCAAACTGACATTATAGAAATAGCAATTGCAAGAGAAGAATAAAGATATGTTCAGACATGCTAACTCTCAAATTTCCCTCCAATGTGCCTCTATGACTCAAACAGCTCTACCAAAATGATGGGGTGCACCAAGAAAAGTAAAAGTGAACAGAAAGGAACATGATAGAGGCCATATATGAAAAGCCACAGGTAATATCATATTTAACGGTGAGAGCCTGAGAGCTTTTCCACTAAGATCGGGAATCAGACAAGGAGCCTGCTTTCATCACTTGTATTCAACGTAGTCCTGAAAGTTCCAGCCACACTCATTAGGCAAGAAAAAGAAGGAGGAAAAAAAATATCCAAATTGGAAAAGAAGACTATCTCTGTCTAGAGATGACTTAATCTTATATGTAGACAATCTAAAGATTAAGGGGAAAAAACTGAGTTGAAAATGAATTTAGCAAAGTTACAGGGTTCAATTTTGAATTTCACATTAAAAGTCAGATCTGATTTTAACACTGAAAAGTTGTGTTTCTATACACTAGCAGTGAACAATTAAAAAGGAAATTACACAAATAATTTCATTAACAATAAGATCAAAAATAACAAAATACGTAGAAATAAATTTAACCAAGGAGGCAAAACACATGTACACTGAAACTATAAAACATTGCTGAGAGGAATGAAAAAAGACACAAACAAAAGGAAAAACACGCCATGTTCACAGAATGGAAGACTTAGTATGTTAAGATGGCAACACTATACAAACAAAAACAATCTACAGATTCAATAGAATCCCTATCAAAACCCCAATTTTTTCCCCCAGAAATGGTAAAACCAGGCCTAAAATTCACATAGAAAGTCAAAAAACTCCAAGTAGCCAAAACAGTCTTGAAAAATAAGAACAAAGTTTTAGGATTCACACTTCCCCATAAAGGTTAGATAAATAGATAGATAGATAGATAGATAGATAGATAGATAGATAGTTAGATAGATAGATAGATAGATAGATAGATAGATAGATAGATAAAAGTTGAGTATAGAATTACCATATAACCCAGAAATTTTACTCCTAGATATATGCCCAAAACAATTGAAAACAGTGATGGAAACAGATACTTGTATGCCAATATTCATAGCACTTTTCACAATAAACAAAAAGTGTGCTCATCAATAGATAAATGGATAAACAAAATATGGTATATATGTAAGTGGAATATTATTCAGCCATAAGAAGGAATAAAGTTCTGAGACATGCCATAACATGGATGAACCGTAAAAACGTTATGCTAAGTGAAATAAGCTAAACACAAAGGACAATTGTATGATTTTACTTATATGAAATCTCTAAAATAGGCAAATTCATAGACACTGGAAATAGATTAGAGTTTACCAGGCACTGGGAGAAGGAGGATTGGGGAGTTATTGCTTAACACAAACAAATTTTAGTTTGGGATGATAAACAAGATTTGGAAGAGACAATATTAATGGTTACACAGCATTGTGAATGTTAAGTAATGTCATTGAATAATACACTTAAAATGGTTAAAATGGCAACTTTTACATTTTATGTATATATTTTCTAACAATAATGATAACAAAAAGGGAAACTCAGGTCCAGGAAGCAGGTGATCCAACACTGGGAAGCAAAGAGAATTCACAGGATGATGACAAAGAGGTGTGCCACGGCAAGAGCAGGAGCGGTCTGGGGAGAAGTAGAGCACTCGGGAAGTGGTGGGGGCAGGAAGAAGACAGACCTGACGAACCATCTCGTGGGGGTCTATCAAGCTGACACCAGCATGAGAACCAGCCCAGCTTAAGTGTATCACATTAGTAGTTCTTGCATGCCATTCCTTACCTGTATCAGCTTTAACCAGAATTTTATTTCATAAAATATTATATCGACTGATTTTTTTTCATTCAGCACTACTTCAAAAACCATTGGAGAATACAAAAGAAGCACACTTCTATGCACATTCAGTTGGCACACTTATTAAGACAATTCAGTCAGGTAGTAATCACAGGAAGAAAATAATCAAAACATCTAGGCTTCATTAACAGGGCCAAGTCCTTTATTCTTAGTGTTATTCATTCACAAGGGAAAATGGAAAAAAGTGAAATGTTATACCTATCAGCTAAAGAAAATGAGAAACATTCTTAAATACCTCATTCACAGTATTTCTTACTTTACATTATTGTGTGAAACACTCCAGTAACTAGAAGCAGTGTCCAACAACAGGCAGAATTTACACCA
Organism: Micronycteris hirsuta; assembly: GCA_004026765.1. Classification (NCBI taxonomy): domain Eukaryota; kingdom Metazoa; phylum Chordata; class Mammalia; order Chiroptera; family Phyllostomidae; genus Micronycteris; species Micronycteris hirsuta. The sequence goes on from PVJI01031265.1 coordinate 7,338, forward strand.
CAAAAAGTTGCTGTCAAGTAATATAATGATATGAAAGTTCAAGAGAGACTGTGAAACTTACCTGTTTAGACATAACTTCTGAAAATTTTGCTGATTTTTCTTTTAAAAATGTGATGAGGTCTTTATAAATCGCTCCTTTTTGCTCATAATTAATCTCCCCCTCATCATCTGTTTTGCCCTTTGAGAGAAAAAGTTTGGTGCTATTATTAATGCAATAGCAATATAAAAACCTGATCAATGCATCACAACGCAAATGCACATCTGGGACGGGTTTGCTTCTCTAAAGGATCCATGCGGCAGCCTTTGTACATGAAACGTAAAGGCTAAACCCGTCCCTCTTAACTTAATGTTACCCATTCACGCATTCATTCAGCAAGCCTTTACCGAGTACCTCTTATATGCAGTGGGGCACTCTGCTATTCAGCACGGAAGTAAGACCTTCCTTCTGTGCTCCTCTAATGTGAAAACACATTATGACTTCAAGAGCTTCTGACGAAGTCATAAAAGGCCTCAAGATGAGAGTGTCAGCACAGAAATGCCTTTGTGTCTATTTGCCACACTGCTCTTGTTCTGCGTGTAGCGAGGTTGCTCTGGGCTTCTTTCTAGGGTTATGATCTCTGTGCAACCACGTGCCCCTCTGCCATCTGCCTCTGTCTCTCTCCTTGCCTCTTTCTTCTCCTCATTTCCCTCTTCTTTCCTACCCCTATTATTCTCCATCAACCAAAAATATATATATATATGTGTGTGTGTGTGTGTATTCTTTTTTCTTTTTAAAAATTTTTAATTACTTTATTGTTGTTCAATTACATATATGTATGTATTCTCCATCAAATATATATAAATGTATATATTCTCCATCAAACAAATGTATATAATTATGTATGTAACTACATATAACATATATGTACATATAACTGCAGTGTATTATACATTTTATTGAATAGTTTCTTTTTTTAAACTGAGAGGAATACTTAGATATCTCCATATCAAATAAACTTATCTGTGAATTAATAAGTAGCCTTTTATAAGAAGCATTGTCCTTGTCCCACTCTAGAAGGTCAAAGAAAACCATTCCTTTTTTAATCTCTTTATTTCCTAAGTGGATATTTCACTTTTCTAAAGTATAAAAACAAACCAAAAGCAAAATTATATTTAGGTCATTTCCCCCCTCTAATGCAGAAATAAGTTAAGTATCATGCTGATAAGCAAAGCATCTAAGGCATGTAGAAAAGGTGCCTACAAGTACTGTATTTTTTGGACTATTAGATGCAATTTTTCTCCCCAAATTTGGGAGGAAATGGGGGTGCGTCTTATAGGCTGAATGCAGCTGAATTATAGTCATATTTTACCACATTTTTTGCTTCAAAAATTTTTTTCCTATTTTCCTCCTCTAAAACCTAGGTGCATCTTACGGTCTGAAAAATACGGTAATTAGAAGACAGCACCAGCAATTCAATACCAACCCAAGTCCAGATGTGACAACTCTCCAAGAACTCCCCTGTAATAGCTGGGTCCCCATTAAGGACTTGGGTCCTCCCTGCAGAATTTTGCTGTTGAGACCCAAAACGACACTGAAGACACTGAGGACAGGGTGTTGCAGAGGAGAAAGCTGAGCTCCTTCTAGTTAAGCTCAGTGAACAAAATGAGACCCAAAGTTTCTTTAATCTAAAAAAGTCAGAAGGTTATGTGCTGTCTCTGTCTCAGCTTGAAGCTCACCCACCCACCCACCATACTCTGCTTTGTGATACTTGGTCTGAGAATCTGTAAAACTGTGTTTCTCCTTTGCCTAGTTGGGTTCACTTCAATCGTCAGGAAGTGAAAGAAGAGACACGCTCCCTCCTACTTGATCCCTGTTCCTGTTACTGAATCCAGCAACAGTCCCACACCCCTGGCAGTGGCCATTGCTTCAAATAGCAACAGTTGGTCCTAATTTCCAGAGTTTTTTCTTACCTATAGTCCCAAACAGGGCTCATCACACCCCCCCCCCCCAGAAATACCATCATCAGCCTACCAGGGCACCATCCTCAAAGATCTGAGTCTTAGCTCTGAAGATCCTCCTCTGAGCTCCTGAGGGACCAGCACTAATTGCACAGCACTCACTCCTCAGAGGTCTGGGTCCCAGTGTCATAGAAGCCACCTGAGCTCCAAGGGGACTAACACAACCTGGAAGTCACCATTCCTCAGAGGTTTAAGTCACAGGTGTGAGCTCCTAAGGGACCGCCACCAAGGCAAGCAGGGTCTACTCTCCAGAGGTCTGAGCCCCAGATTTGCAAGGGCCCTCCTCTGAGATCCTAAGGTACCAGCACAGCCTGGCAGAGCCCCCTTCCCAGACATCTGGGTTCCAGTTTCATGGGGCACATCCTCCAGGCAGCTGCATTTTGACGACCCCTCTCCTCTTCCCTTTGTCCCTCAACTCTTAGGGCAGAAGCTACAGTGATCACTACTGTGTTATCTCAGTGCTCATTTTGTGAAGTGGAATGAGTCACTTGGAAGGCCATTTCTCAGAAGACTGACTTAATGACATGCCATAGGGAACACTGTCGCTAATTCTGAGACAGCTGTGGATTGGCCCGGCAAACACATACAAATGAATCTGCTCGAGTCCCACAGAACAGTATTTCATTTTCTGTGGTCATTGGGGTTCAATCTTAGAGACATGTCTGCACTTACAGACACCAAGCTAAGTACCAATGTCAATACTGTTTTATAAATATTACTTACACCATTTAAAAACACTCCTTCTGCACTACAAGTGATGCACAAAGTTTCGACATCATGGGGTTTCACCAGCACATAACACATTTCCCCAAGAACTTGTCTCCAAGGTGGGGCTCGACATCCATTTGAAAACTCATAATCTGAAACCAATTATCAATCAGTTTAGAGTTTTGTAAAATACGTTGGTTCCAAAAAGGAAATATTAAAATTGTTTTCCTTTTCATTTTATTTTTTTAAAATCCTCACTCCAGGACATTTTTTCATTGCTTTTAGAGATAAACAAAAGGAGAGAAAAATTGATGTGAGATATATAGATTGGTTACTCCCATAAGTACCCTAACTGGGGATCGAACCCTCAGCCTTTCAGTTTATGGGACAACACTCCAACCGAGTTCCACCAGCCTGGGCTTGTTTTTATTTTCTTCAATATTAAATTCCAATGTAGCTATTGAAGCATTTTCAAAAATAATTATAAAACATATAGAATATAAATGAATCTGAGAAGATGCAAACCTGAGGTATATTTGATAGATTCCAAGACTGTTTCTTCTCCTTTTCCTGAGAAACGTTTGAGCAGTTCTACATCGTTCTTAACTGCCTCTGGATTTAAACGTATTTCTCTGAAATAAATGTGTAGATATTCCTTTAAAATATTTGAAAACAAACTCCACAAGAAATACATGACAGCACTCCATTATGTTAAGAGAAATATTTTTTATAATTAAAATCACAGTTAAATTTTACAATAACAACAAGGTTGCAGCTAATCTTAGCCATGTTGTAATCTCCTAACACTGTCAAACCATCAAGGAATTACTGACTACTGTTTAATACATTAAATACACTAACTTAAATATCCACTTTGTTTCCTGATTACAATATTATAATACTAGAAAACACTAGAAAAATGAACAAGTTTTAAAACTGATAAACTCTACATGATATTTGCATTATAACTTAATAATTTATTTAAGAGTCTTAATTTAGAGAGACTCTGGAAATTCTAAGGATGCCTAGTGTCTTCAGAACTACATGAAACCCTACTAGAATGTTTTAGCAATGGTAAGAGTAAATTTTAATTTTTAGAACTAGAAATATCCATGCAATAAACAAATTTTTCCAATAAAACTGAATATTAAATCAATGGCAGTAACTTCCATACTTTTTGTCTTTTTCTAAAAAAAGCACTTTTTGTAACTAATTTTATAGGCTTATTTTTTTTAATACTCACAGTGAAATATGCTTTAGAGAGTGATTGAGAAGGTGCAGATCCAGTTCCTTAAGCAGCATGGCGATCTTCATCTTAATCTCACTTTCAGGGTCATCAAGAATATTTAATACAGATGAGTCTTCTTTAATTGCATTGTAATCGAAGCCCAGGATTTTTGCTACAGGATTTCTGTTAGCTGACCAAAATGAGTCAATAAAAATTATTCTCTTGTCTTCTATTATAAGAAACACAAAGAAAAACAAACCCACTTACACTCACTCAGCTATGTTTCTTTCATTATCCTTTCTCTAATCGACCCAATTAGAATCAATGTCCACTCCTCAGATTTACTGAATTTAGGATTTTTTTTTCCCTTTTGAGATGGTCAATCCTATACAGTAGTATGATCTCTATATATCATCTCCCTAACAACACAAAGGCCAAGACAGTCCTGTTTTTTTTAGTTGACCATGAGGCATTATTCAAAACAGGTGTTCAATTAATATATTCAGAATTGATTTGAAGATAGGGAAATACTGGTCTCCTTAGAAGAATCATCACTAGAGCTGCGTGTGTGTGTGTGTGCGTGCATGTACAAATGCTCAGGATTCACAAACGCATGCTTCTTTCCCAAATAACATGCTTCCTGAATTCAATAAAAAGGGGAAAATAGCAGGCTTCCCTTAGTCTAATTTTAGCCATGTTATAATCTCCTAACACTGTACTGCTTATCTTTTCAATGTCTCTTGATGTCAGAGTTGGAAAAAGTAATCTAAGCAGTATTTACATATATACCAAAACTACAATGAAAAACGTAAATACCATCTCATGTGCAAGGCTGACACAGATGTGAAAGTTGAACTCAGAGATGCTAAAAACAGAGTTTGATAAAGGTTAAAATATATATGATTGAAAATGAGAGAGAAAGAAAAAAATGTTTAGGGAAAAATTCAAGTAAGATGAAATATATAAGCATTTGGACAAGGAAAAGGGAAATGGCTGTGGGACTAATTCAGAAAGCTGACCTGAAAGAAATGAAGAGAAGTACAGTAATGGCATTAACTCCCGATTAGGATATGCGTTGCGCCACCAGGAAATAGCAGAAGGTATAGGGCTGAGGAAAGACTGCACATGACTGGAAATGCAAGGAAAGTTGGGTCTCCTTTCCTTGTGCCTCCCATCACACAATCTCAACTTATCAACCTTATAAATGTCATCTATAAAAATTTATGAAAAGCAGTACTAGGTGAATTCTGGGGACAGACATAAAACTGACTCCCAAATTGCTAGGTACCATGCAATTTGGACCTAAAACTTAGAGTTATACCTAGAAAGGGTAAAATGCAGTAAAAACTCCACACATATCTAGCCAATCTATATATACAGCAGTCTGTGTATTAAATTTATATAAGTAGAATTTACTGAAAAATTGTGCCCCAATTAACTATCTTCTTGAATTTAGTTTTACCTCAAGATTTCATTCTTCCTCATGAAAGCAGCTTTGGTGTATAGGACAGCCTAATAGGGAAGAGGAGGCAAGAAATAAAAAGAGACTGCTGTCCTAAGGTACACATCTAAATCCAATTAAAAAAGAGAAGGGAAAAGACCACCTTCTCACTTCACAACAATGAACAGTGGCAAAGGTCCGGCCAAGATGGAGGCACAGGTAGAAACCCTTCGCTTCCCCACACAACCAAAAGGAAAGTAACAACCAATCTAAAATCAACAAACAACCAAAACAGCCAGAAAATCAAACTGCACAGAACTCCGACCACCAAGGAATTAAAGAAAAAATCAACCAGAACAACCAGACTGGTAAAGTCGACTCGGAAAAACTGTGGTAGGCTGGGCTGGCCAGGCTGGCTGCATGGGCAGGCTGCATGGGTGGGGCTGGCTGAAGGGGAAACTGGGACTCAGAGCTGACTGTGGGCTACAGTGATTGCTACGGTGGGAGAAGCTCCCAGCCTCACACGAGAACTGGAAAGTGCACTAGAGACAAGCAGGCAGGCTGCACTGTTCCCTCTCTGCCC